>JAHZMX010004045.1:0-12496 GCA_027743895.1 Seira musarum
CGGACAGACGGACAGACGGTCACGGCAATCTCAATACTCGCTTAGCTACGCTCAGCTACGTAATAAACATGTTTTATTTTATGACGATAAGGCAAGACATCCAATCCAATGCAATTTGATGCAGTGGTCACGTATGCAATAAAACTGCCGGCCGTAGGCCATGATTTAATTCGAAGAAAACAATTAAATGAAATGTGCTGTGGCATGGACATGATGACAAATTCGCGGCCCAAGAAAATCTGTTAATTTCACACTTGTTTGGACAGTGCGTTTAAGCTGTAACGTGTATTTGTTGGGTTTTGATTTGAATTGTCGACATGAAAATACAAGCATGCACAACAACAGCATCGCCTCACCTTAATAAAATTCTTTAGATGCAGAATAGAATAAATGAGCAATGTCACCCTCCCAAATAAATAAATCAAAAGCAAATATTGACATAAGTTGTTAGAAAACCACTTGAAAACAAACGTGACTTTTGCTTACATACTCACTCACACAATCAATCTCAAGTGCATTTTTACAAGATGAAAATATTTATGATGTTCCCTGACGAGCATAAAGATGCGATGAGATTTTTAATTCAACCCTTTTTTTTAGAATTTTTTTTTTGTTGTTTCCAAAATAATGGAATTTCCGGAAGCAATTTCGAAAATATGTGTTTGATTCATTTTGAAAAAAAGAATGCCGACAAGAAAGAAATGACTAGGCATTATTAATTCTTGGTGGTCTGGTTTAGTCATTGCATTACATACATTAAAAAACGTTGGAGGAGGTCGGCAGCCTAAAATAAAAGAAAAGGGATGGGAGCTCAAAATTCACAGAAAAATGTGAAATGATTACATCTGAAAAGGTACGTAATAATAGCCCTTATGACTTGTCACTTTCTTACGAAAATGGGACCCTCAGACATGAAGTCCTCCTCCCTTCACTAGCACTACGTTTTAATTTTCAGCCACTGTGGTGTGCAACACCGAATTCACTAAAAATATTTTACTGACTGCAATTCATATGCATGTTTCCATTTAAAAAAATAAAGCAAGCTTCAAAACCCAAAACGTTTAAGTATTTCGTAAGAAATTAATCATATCGCGCTAACGTAGGAGTCTCACGCTATCTTTACCAAAAAATTGTCAGATTTAAATCTGATAAGAAAAAGAAAAGATTAAGAGTGGATCTGACATCATTAAAATAATATGACAAGTAAAGTGTCCCAAAGAATGTTGCTCAAAGAACTTGTCCACTCTAAAAAAATCTCTTTGGGATAACTACAATGACAACAATAACAAAACTTTCATTTTCAGAGTTCAGAGTTATGTTCTTGAGAAGAAGAGGACAGGATTAGTAAGCGGAATTTGAAGATTTTCAAGAGTCTAAGGATAGAAGATTCGTACGTATTAAAATTAATTCATATGAAAAATTTAGTTCATCATTACATCAAAATCAACAAATTTTAACTGATGAATTTCTTTTCCTAAAATGTTTTCCTTTCGAAGTGTGAAACCCAACCGTACCTAATAAATATCGTTTACTGGAATTGTTAGAGAATATTTTTGCAGGTTGATGATGAGACAAGAAACAAGGAAGTTAATCAACCCCTGTCAACTTTCCTCTTTTGAAAAAACAACTTTCGTTCATCCATACGAGCCAACTCAGCGTTTTGAAAGTAGATGTAAAATAATCTATTTATTTTCTTCCTTTTTATGCTTCCTCCAAGAAGTAAAGCAAGTTCATTAGGCGTTTATCCAGTAAGATCAATGAGAGATGTGTCCCCAGAACAAGATTTATGCTGAACTTGTGCAATGTGATTATGCATATTTTTTTTACTTGTGCGCACGCACCGAAAATTTTTTGTCTTCGTTTCAAAAGATTTACGTGCATCCCCCATCGTTGTCAAAAAAGGGAACAATAAAAAGTGAAATAAAAACTGAATCGTCTTACCACAACAACTGCCTTGAACAGGATAGGACTGATGCTGAACTTGTAGGAGGTGCATTTTAATGATTTCCCCTCCATGATTCAAGTTATTCTTTTTAGAAATTACAGCTTTGGGAGTACAATTAACGAGGTTTTACTAAATTTGCACTTCTTAATTTAGAAAACAAAACACTTGATCACATCTAGAGTTAGTCTCACAGTGCCCCTAAATCGGTTTTATGCAAGTTTGTATTTCACACGAAAAAATCCGAAACTACGGTTGCCTGCATAAACGGTCTAAATGAAAATTGATTATACAAGCGAATTTATAATGTACACAGATGAAACACCCGGGGCAATCTGAAGAGATATGAAACGTTTTAGCTAAAAAATGTAACTGCTGCCCTACAAAAAACCTCGACACTGTCCCTCGTTTTTAGAATTTCAAATGCTCAGTTCACATTTTCATGTAATATATGATTTGGAATCATTGCCAAATTGAAACCAATAACCAATCAATATATAGTATTTAGGTAATTCAATTAAAATTCTGACCTCGTTCTGGCAGACTTTCATGCACCAAAACAAGCTTTTCGTTTACCACTTCAACGAAGACTATTTTTGAGATTGGATTAAAGGTAGTTAAGTCTTTTGCGTTCATGGTCATGATACTGCGAGCTTAGTGTCCCATCATTTCACAGAACGCAAAACCTCTTCAACTGTCACCCAAACTTCGAATGAGAGGGCTTAGTGTCCCATCATTTCACAGAACGCAAAACCTCTTCAACTGTCACCCAAACTTCGAATGAGATCTAAATCGTGGATTTCACACTCTATAAAATCACTGTTTGCCTCCGCTTTTTCCTTTTCAAATTAGGTGGAACTAGATTTAGCCAGCAAGTGTGTCCATTTAAAAATGAATTGTGTAGATCCGAAGAATTAAGCGCCCACGCAGGAAAAGACTCGTGGAAAATGATAAAAATATTTTGATTCAGATCAATTTAATTTCAGCCTAAAACTTCTCCTGCTTCTTCCTTCCGTTTAACAAATGCGACCACGCATTTCCACTCATAACAATAAATCCCGAAAAATATTTGAATGTAATGACGAACGTCGGTGATAGTGATGATGATGATGATGTATTCGCTGATATGATAATGAGCTTCTCTCCGGCGGTGGCACTATATTTTCAAAAACAATCTGTATTTTTCTCTAAAACTTCACCTACGACGAACTGGATTCGATGAATTGAACACTTTTTTTTGTACACATGAAGCAAATATCCTTTTTGTATGAATTTCCGAGAGACAAATCGACGGCGCTTATTTCAGTGCCAAGCATCAGATGAAATGAGAAGGGAAAATGACGATGATCACGATGACGAACGTTCCTTTTTTGTTATTCAAAACATGGAAGACTTGGGACAAGAAGATTTAGTTCCTTTTTCTGCTCGTATTCTTGTTTTCAAATTGGATAAAGAAAGAGCTCTTGTTTCAGTTCTACTTCCACTCAACTCCAGTTTAAAGCTTGAACTTTTTCCCCTAATAAAAAACAAAATTACGTATTTCAATTTTTTTTCGTTCGCTAATTTGACGGAGCTGTTGAAGGAGTTATGCGCGCAATATTAGTCCTTTTTTCTCCAAGAGTTTCGATGCGCAAAAAAAGCAGAAAATCACTGAAGAAACGATGATTACGAGTCAAACTTGAGACGATCTTTGATTTTGATTCGTTTGAAAAATGTTTATGTCGGGAAAAGTGTGATCGTGTGAAGAATTCGGACAATAAAAAGATCAACTTTCGAATCATGAGTTACGATGGACTTACAAAACCTGGAATGGATTTGATGCCATAATCATTATTGCCCTTCCACTCGATTCTGGTATGTGGCTAGAAAGAGAGCGAGGGTTGCTGAGGTTGTAAGGAGACGTGTGAAGAATGAAGACCTACATGCAAGCGAGTCCTTTTATCAAGAGAGATCAAGCAATTTTTGTAAATGCCCATTGTTACAAAAGCAAAAGTTGAACAGAGCATAACAATGTATGAGGACTGACGACCCTAGTAGATCTCTGATTTATAGAATCTCTGTAGGATGTAAGTTGACTTGAACGAGATGATGAATTTCGTTGAAGCTCATTGTTTACATAAAAAAGTAAAATTAATTAGGACGATATGTACACGAGTCAGTTTTATTTTAGTAATTTAAAAGGTCACATGACATATTACATCATGTTTCTGAGAGATTATTGGGAGGTTTGGAATTTTGGGATGTTGATTGTTATGTCGGAACTTCGATGAGCCATCGTTCAAATAAGGAGAGAAAAAATATTTATTTTTGAGATTGAATTAAAACGATGTTTTCAGATGAATTCTCCACCCATTTATACGTGGTAAAAGGGCTCCCGTGAATTCTAAATTTAAGCATGAATTGAGACTCAAGAGAAGCTGAAAGATCTCATTTTATTGCTTCAATTATAACCTAAACTACAAAATACAGCTACACTGAGCCATGCATAATGAAGGAAATTCGAAAAATATTTTCTGTCTTTCGAGACTAGACTAAGATACGCGTAAAATTAACCAGTATTATGTAGGCTAATTATCACCTCTCCGACGAAAGAATGCATGGTTTCCGCTGCGTTCCAATTGGGGTTTCTTGCTATTTCATGCTTGCGTATCTCTGAAAACTCATCCCATCCAAATTAAGCGTCTCAAGTTGCCCCAATCCTAAGCAATTTGATGCATATTAAGTAATCTTCGTATTAAATAGTCGTGTTCAGATCCAAATTTTTGTTTTTATCACGGTTTTATAAACAACGTTTTTATTTTTACTTTTTCAACATTCCATCATTTTTTTATATTCCAAAAAACAGAAGAAGAGGAAAACAATCAGCATCATAACGTTTTGCTTCTTGATAATAATTATACACAAATAATTATTAATTCACGTGTAGCCGGTCGATTTTGGTGCAAACTGCAAGAAGTACATTCTCAAACATCTTCATTCGATTTTACAATACATAATAATGAAGTGATGTGGCATGGCAAGGCCAATGTTAAGACATTGCAGATAATAGAATTACACCTACATAAATTTACATTTTTAACTATATCTGTCACAGTCGTTCTATGAACTATGTAACTTTAATAAAAATTCAACTATTAAGCAAAAAATCTCATTCAAAGGACACAATGATGATGATGTTGATGATGACGATTGATTTTGAGATTATTATTCAGCGATCAAATCAATCTAATGACTCGATTTTCCTTAACTCAGTACAATGCTGCTGCTTCTGCACATAAAGCAACTTTTTTTTATACAACCCATCATCACACTCCCAATCTATTCTGAACCTTCCTTTCTATATTGACAACCCTGGCCATTTTCTTTCGAAAGCATTCAGTTAGTTTTGTTTTTAAATAAATATGTTACAAAATACAAAAAAGATCCTTCAATGCGAAGTCGAGTGACTGAAACAATTCAAGTTCCATCTACACAATAGTTTTTTTTAGTTACAAACAATTAATTAGTATAGTATTAAACTAACTACACACATAAAATAAATATAAAACATCCCCGTACATCTCTCAGTTCACATGAAAGTCAGTGCCCAACTTACTAAAAAAGCATTAATATATAATCCTAAAAACCTATTTAATTTTTCCAGTCCTAATTTTTTTTTCAAGATTTCCGTGCGTCAAAAATCAGATCGAAGATTTTTTATTTCATGTTTTTATTTTTGCTCGTTGCCCAAAAAATAAATCGAATGTGTTTGTTGGTTTGTTTGCGTGTACAATTTCGCGTGGTTTGATTTGGTATCGTTTTGATAAAACAAAATCTACAATATTTCAGCTCTATCGACAAATCTTATTTTAAATATAAAAAATCATTATTTAATAATTATTATCGTGGATTTTGTCTTACGTATAATAAGAAAGAGCATTTTATGTGGGTATATGTAATTCAATTCATTCATTCTCAGATATTTTAGGATAAAATAATAGTACATTTTCTGAAAATTCTGGGTAACGACTTTTCTGGTATTTCGTATTATTTTGAAGTATTCATTAGACTTTTAATGTAAGTATGCATATATGATGTAGGTATGTATGTATATCATATCGTACATGATAGGACAACTTTTTCATCGTTCGTTCTTGCAAATTTTAAATATATTTATATGGAGGAAAAATCACAAAAAAATAATTACATTATAAGAGCAATAATTGTAATCATTACATTTGTTTATTGTAATATCACTATATACGCTATATAGGCAATATATTGTATGATTTTGGAAAAAAAGATACGAGCAATATGGATATAAACAAAAGAACTTTTTTCTTGTTTCGTCGATTTTTTTTCGCGGATCAAAATAAATTATTACCATTAGGTCTTAAAATTATGTAGAGTTTGGGTGTGGTGATAAAATGGATGTTCACTTTCCTGTTGTGGGTGGTGATGATGCTGGATGACTTGACGTTGAGTTGCTATGTCGTGATGAACGTGTTGACGTGTCGTGAATAAATGAGGAGTGGTTGTAGTGGGTGTACTAAAAATTAGTTCTTTCTTTTATATTCCACAGTTGTTTGTTTATATTTCCCGGAGTATATATTTACGTAAATGTAGAAAAAAAGTTTTTCCCATTTCCCCCTAATTTAGAAGAGTTTCTGTTGACTTATTTTCATTTTACATTACATTGTGTAGTCACTTTTTAGCTGGTTCATATTCTCTATCACTCACTTTCACTTTTCACAAGTTCCAGATTCTCATTTTCACTTTCACTGTCTCCTGTCTATTCCTTACAACAAATCTAATCTACGCGAGTTTTTAGAAACATGCACTTACGCGTATATAGTTATTTATGCACATCGCTTTTTTAATTTAACCTTTAGAATAATAACAATATTGATGATTAAGTTTGATTTTTTTTCTCGTTATGTAATAATCATAAGCATAATAATAATATTATAATAATAAATTGTAATCGTAATAGTAGCAATTTTTCCTCTAGCAGTAGTAGCCACAAGAATAGTACATAATTACAATAATAATAGTAACAGTTGTAATAGTACTAAGGTATGTAATGAATCAATCAGATAAGTCTAAAAAACTGTACTTCTATTACTTTTGCAGTAATATAATAATAGTAGTAGCAATGTAATTGTTTTTTTTTCTTTTATTCCGACGAAGGTGGGAGGAGATAATGGTCTCCATCGTCGAGTCATTTTGGTCGACTAGCGGATTTCTTCTTTTTTCTTTTAAAACAGCAGCACCTGCCACAAAAAGCAAAAAACGAATCGATCACAAATTTGTCCTTCAAAGACATATCATTATATATTGTTATCTAACTTACTTTGTTTCCGATTGGGTTTCTAATTCTGCTTGCGCGGTAATTGGGGTGTTGGAATGCCCAGCTGTCTGATCATCAGCGTTTAGTTCACCATTCGTCGAACTCACAACCTGGAAAAAAGAGAAAAACATGTTTCGTCATCAGTCATAAAATCAATCATTTTGTCATCGTTATCCTCATCATCATCAAATTATTTTCTCTTTGATAGGTTACAAGATCAAGATAGGGTTTTAGCAACAAAAAAATACTGCACATTTAAGTAATTTACCCCTACACATGTCAACTTCCATCAACAAAAAATACTACATTAAAAAGGTGAAGTACAGTATATAGGTCAGGAAGGCAGGTAGTACTGAACTCGATGTCAGAATTCAGGATTAGTAGGTCAACCAACACAAAAACAAAATACCGTCCATCCAGCTTCCACAATAAATCCGCATGCCAAAGAACATTAAATATAGCAATATGCAGCGCAAAATATTTATAGTATACCTACCTATCATAATACTAAAGTAAGTTCACATTCCAAGAACATAATACTTTTTGAGTATTGTTAGTGGTTGTTAGTTACTGGTTAGAGGGGAAAGGAGAATCCAAATGCATATAAAAGTATGTGATATGAAGTCATTCATTATTCATTCGCAAGGCTAAATTCAATTTCTCAAGCTCATAAAAAGTTTCTATTGTCTGGAGAAAAATTTTCAACATCTTTCCGGATATCATTTCATCAAGGGCGACTAACTTAAGAAAAGAAAGCAATTTTTCAATCTTGTTTTTTCCTTTTTATCTATCTCACAAAGAAAGACGGAAAGGAAATCCCTTTAAAAAATACGAGAAGAGAGTACAATGCAATGCAATGGCGATATCAAATCGCACCGCACAACAACACTACAACCATTCCATACATACAATGCCACACACATCTTTCCTTTCTTTTCTTCTTTTACTAATACAAGACGTGAGCATGCAGGCAAGCGGAAATGGTGATAGAAATCTGAAAAGAAAGAAGCAGAGAAAGTCCTTCAAAAAATATAAGCCAAGTCCCAGTCACAGCGTTACCGTTTCACATTCTTTCTTTTTTTCCTTTTATCTTCATTCATTCATATTAAACTTGGGAGAAAAAACGTTACGTGAGCTTATTGCTGGTGAAAGCGTTTACGTGGGAGAAGCGAACGCAGTGGCAGTGGCAGTGACGATGATTTTGTATCATATCACACGAGAAAGCATTGTTGAGAAAAATATGTACATTTATGCGACGGTACGTACATACATGCATTACATCACACATTGCTGACAATACAAGAATAGATTTTTACGCATAATAAAATTATTATGAAAGCGTAACTGAAACAAAACCGATCAATACATAGTACATAGTGCTTTTTCCCTTAGTGAACAGCAAATATGTAGATTTAGATTCTGCAGATTTAGTTTAACAAACAATTTTCTTCCTTCCTTTCGCATCCCATCTCATAAAAACCAAAGGGGGTATATAATAAAATAATGTGGGAAAAAGATCAAAGGGTTTGATTGAAAGGAAAATCATCCCAAGAGCTTGCTCGAGCTCATCATCACACGAAACAAAGGAAGAAAAACTGATCGATCGCTTTCGACATTTTGGCACAGAAGATAATAATACTAATGATGATGATGATGCAATGCACCACAAACAATAAAGAACATGAAAGAGCAGAATACAAAGAAGCTGTTTTATAAAATTGAAAATGTAGATTTGCTTTTTGCCGACGAAGCAAAATTTTGATTATGCAAGATGAACTAAAGTGAAACTAAAAAGCAAAGAAAGAAAACAAACGAGAGTTTAGAGGATGATATGAAGGATGATGAAGATTTCGTTTGTATTCACCTGTACAGAACCATGCCGATCATTTCCTGGAGTAAGGTCGTGTCCAAGGGAGGACGACGGCCAATTCTGCAGGTTATCCGACCACTCTTTATTAGCTGTACCTCCCCCCTGATTATATTTTTGCAAATTAAAGTGATTTATTTCGGTGCCACAATAAACACGCACAAGAGAGAAGAGTCAGCAAGTTTATGTTTTGCATTATTCAGCAGCGAAACGGTGGAATGGAAGTAGTAATAACGGCAATTATACGGTGAAGAGAAGATGGCGGACAAATAATAGATGTGATATTTTACGCGTGAGTGAATTTGCACGATTTAAATTTTCATTTTTTTTCAACAGGAGGAGGAGAAGGCGCACAACCACAAACAAACAACAAAAGAAAAAAAAACATTTTGATTAATGAGTGTTTTGCATCAGCTTGGTTAAACACTAGATCTTTTGATTTTGATTCATGAACATATAGCTCAACTCTCCACCTCAATCGTATTCGTCGTAACCTCAACTTTCAATCGCCGATATACGAAATAATTTCATCCAAACAAAACCGTAAAAATTCAGGCAGAAACTTAATAAATTCCCAAATTGTAATTGTTAGTAAATTGTGCCGAAATGAAGTAAAGCATATAATAGGAGATATTTAGTTTTTTATCAGACGCGATACGACACGCGAGCCTTATAAAAGCCTGTAGCGTTTTAGATGAAATTAAACTGGCTTAGTTTTTAGTTTAAGTTTAGTTAGGTTTCAGCATAAAAATTGATCGCTCATCATAATATCAAATATAGGTAACATATTCATACTTGCGATAAAACCACCACACATCATCAAAAACTAAGATCACAGTACATTAATAAATAACAAATGTCAATTTGCGAGATGTCATTTTGTAGGTATTTGTCAACCAAAACATAATTTACTGTACAGCTAAAGAATTTCTGTGTGTGCAATATCATTTTGCATGCGCATGTCTCTGTTAATCACGAAAGGAATTACATTGCTCTCAGCAAAATCAAACTGGCAATATGAAATACAAAGAAACAAAATGTTACAAAAATGATAGTGGATTCATCAAAAGCTAATTAATTATTTATTGTTATGTGGTAATAATATACTGAGTGGCAAAACCTGCCAAAATCATTTTCTTTTGTGTAGAGCTGGAGCAGACTTGACTTTTGAAAAGACTCTTTTGTTCTCTGGTTTTTACGTAATAATAATGCCTCTGAATGAGTGGTGGAATAGTATTATATAACTTCTTGGAAAATGGTTTCCGGTACTAAAACGAGAGTAAAGGGTCTTTCTTACCTTAGCTGCTCTAGGATTACTATGGGCAGCAGCATGAGGATGTCTTTGTTCTCTATGAGCTTGTCTTAGTTCTTCATGGGCAGTCTGCAACGATCCGATCGGAGTAGACTAGTAAATACAAACACAGCAAAACACACAAAAGTCAGGTTATAAATCTGCTTGTCACAATACATTGAAGTAGATGTACTAATAGAAAACCCTACTTTAACTAAATACTAATGCATACTCAATCTACTACAACTTCAAGTTTACAGGTATCACAAAACTCCAAAATAAGAGGCTTATTGTTCATCCTTCACAAAATTGAATATAATTCTACATACGTCATAAATGCTAAGTCAAATAAACACTTTTCTCTTCCACAAATTCTCAAAGTTGGGAAAAGGGATAAAAATAAACGACAGAAAGTAGTAGAAAAATTGAAACAGAAACCTGTCCTGATTTGGACTTCTTGCAATTAGAGGGTGGAGCATGTCTGAGTACCCTTAACTGCGCGAAATTCGGAGGCTAATAGACAAGTCATAATTTTGTTTTGAAGTTGAGAATGGAAGCATGCGTGAAAATGTTGAATATATGTATTTACAAAAAAAGTAAATAATTTGTGGTTGCATGCGTGTAACTAATAAATTAGTTGTTTGTCACTCACCATAGTCTTGCCAGTCCAGTCAAACTCGCCGTCGTCCACGTACCCTTTTCTTTCAAAGAGATCGTGAAACATTCTTCTCAGGTATTCATAATCTGGTGTTTCGAAAAAGTCCAGTCTCCTTACATAACGAAGGTACGTAGCCATTTCCTCTGCGAAATTAAAGTACATAATAAGAGAATGGATGATAAAATGCATTTTAAAACTGATAGTTATGTTATGAGTTTATGATCTCTCCCTCACCAGGATAGCCTTCACATAAAGTTTCGATAGGGGTCGACCGCTTCGTATCCCCAATTCTTTGATACCGCTCCTTGAGGGTAGACGTTTTAAGGCCTTGCCACGGCAATGACCCGCGGAGAAAGTACATAAACATATGTCCTAACGCTTCCAGATCATCCCTACGACTTTGTTCTTTTTCAAACATAAAACAGTCATTTTCATTTAATACACTCAATTCACTTTACACCCCCATAAAACGTGTCATAAAGGGGGATCATTTTGGTCTTTGTCATCAAGTCATGCAGTAGTACCTCGTCCCATATGTGTGTTGATACTCATGTAACGAGCTGTTCCTGTGAGGCTTTTATGTTCTCTATACGGTATATGCTTATTTGTTTCCGGATCGATGTACTCCTTGGCTAATCCAAAGTCAATTATATGAATTACCTAAAAAGATTATTAAGCAAAAGGATATATAAGTATTTTGTTAAACAGACTTTTTTAATCATGTCGTAGCTAAGTTAATATATGAATTACTTTGTCTTTCTTATTCGAACTCCGTCCAATTAGAAAATTCTCTGGCTTAACATCCCGGTACACTAGATGCTTTGAGTGCACGTACTCTATCCTGTGTAACTGTTCCAGAAAAAGGGAAAACAAGAACAAGGCCACTCATTAGCGAGCAACAAAAAAAACAACTTCTCTAGTTTCATCAACATATCTACATACAGAATCTCCTTCATCATCTCTATTTAATTAAATGTTATATGGTATGATACTGTATTAATGGCACGCGTGTGCATATCATTACACATTATTTTGTTAAATAAAGCTCACCAGCTGGATGGCAACCAAAAGAACAGTCTTCAACGAAAATCTTCTTCCACAGAGATCGAACAGGTCTTCAAGGCTCGGACCTACAATTAAATTTTACAATCTAATTGAAAGAAATGTTTACCTAGCTCATGATGGAATTATTGATGCTTCGTTCATACTTGAAATGTGCCTTTCAGCGATTGTTACATATTTGCAGCTTACGAACAAAATATAATTAAAACATTAAGTAGATCTTACTCGCTCCAGCGGGGTGATGTTGTCCGCGACTCTGTAATGTTTCCACATTTTTAATGAGAATAATTGAGCAACAAAAATGAAATAATTTCAAAAGTCCGATTAATACTGATTGCTAATCAAAG
>JAHZMX010004046.1:0-10775 GCA_027743895.1 Seira musarum
GGAGGTGATGTTCAGAGGCGTGAAATTTGACAGGGAATAGGCAAACGCTGTTCTTACCTCGGCGAATCCTTGTTCAACCACAACACCTGCCGGAAATAAATACCCGGTTATGGTTACATGCATCCCACAACCTCACTCATGTATACTTATCTGTTCGTATTGTACTTCACCTTAAAATATGATTTTTTATTTATTTATGTGTTTTTCTGGCCCTGCTACCTATACTGCCGTATAGAGCAGGTTTCGAACTATCTTTATGTCAAATTGCGTAATATTTGGTGCAACCTTGTCTCTGATAACTTAATTTCAAAATCATTATTTTATCGTAAATGCGTCGTAGGTCTAAATGCCTCGTCAGGGCTCAGCCCTGAGCATAGCAAATCATGTACTTTTTCTTCTTCTTCATATTTCTCGTAGCTCATGGTCCAGCCCTGAGCATAGCAAATCATGTACTTTGTTTTCTATGTTATTCTTGTATCTCAGTGAAAATCCACCAGCATATCATTTTTCATGCATTAGACTTTGTATTCATAACGTTACTTCAGTTTGGCTTCTCCAAGCCTGAAGTCTTTGTTTTCATTCCCTCTTTGTACATTCATTTGACCGTTGTTTTGTAATATCATGTAATTCTATTGTGCAAGTGCCAAATGGGGCCAAATGGCTGCGGTCAGTTTTCTCATAACACCTTGAGTTTTTCTTACCGCCACTTCATTATTGTTATTTCAACTCAACTAAACATTTCAACTCATATTCCAACCCAATTTTGTACTCAAAGAAAAACTATTAATAAAAGAGTGGTCTTACAAGCCACTTCACTTGCGATTTATCCTTAAATCAATATAGTCACTCAACTTTATTTTGTTACACATTTTCTGGCTTGGAACTTGTGCAGCAAGCTCAACTTAACTCAATTCAACTTAACTCAACCTAACTTAACTCAACTCATTTAACTCAACTCAACTCATTTAACTCATCCTAACTCAATTCAACATCAACCTAATTTCATTCATTTTTTAGCCTTTAAAGTCAACTTCATTTGATTCTCTTTTCAGAATATTTTAAAGTGCGCGTTTTATTGTCTTTCTTATATTTTTATCAACCCGACAAAAACTTCAACCCGTTACCATTCCCTGACGCACCGTACATCGCGTACAGCGAGCATATGAGTCATTAAAATCAAAAAATCTACAAATTTAAGTCAGCAAGCGAAATGATCTGTTCACATGGAATTTGCAGTTTGTTTCAAATATTAAATTCCAAAAATTATCTTTGGCCGGTAGGATAAAAATTGACGTGCTATAACTTCCTGAGAATCCTTGAACTTTTTATCTTTGCCATGTCCTATTCGTAGATAAAAAAAAGGTTGGCTATGCACAACTAAGACAACAAAGACTGCAAATAATCTACGCAAAATGAAACCTGGGTATCTCAATGCACTCAATGTAATCCAGAAATGGCACATGGGTAAAAACGGGTATGGACAAAAACGGATTAAAATGGGTTTTTACCCGTTTTTATCCACCCCGTGTGAGGTGGGTTTTAACGGGTTTTAATGGGCAAAAATTAAATATAACGTTAAATTGGGGCGAAATGAAACGCGCGTATATATAAAGCATTTGAATCCATTTAAAAGCCATTTTTGCGACAGCGTTTTCACGCAGTGTGTGCATTGATTGTAGTTTTTTAAATGTTGAGTTGATAGCCGGGATCAAGCTTAACATTTCTACAAAGAGTTGTTTCAAATTATTTTCACTGGATTTAATTAATTAACTTGACCCATCTGCCCATTAAAACCCGTTTTTACCCATTAAAACCCGTTTTTGCACGTTAAAACCCATACCCAGTGTGTTTTAGTGTTAAAACCCGGGCAAATGTCTATGTCTGATGTAATCAAAACAATTGGCCAATCTAGATTATGAATTGAATCATCATCACATTTGAGTCGACATGACTCAATGCTCACATTTTTTTAGCATGATAGTACGCAGTCAATTAAATGTTAACATAATATATATTTAATGTTTAATTAGTGACGACTTATTGGAGCATCTAGAAACTACTAGAGCTTTAATGTTTAATTGCTACTCCGCCTAATCCTGCGTATCGTTTCCTAGTATAAACAATAAAATGTGTCGTTTTTATTTCCTGAACACTCCAAAGGCAAAAGCAATGTTTGAGAAAGCCATGAAGATTTAACAACTTTAAACTAATAATCGCATTCCTTACCACCAGTTAAATAAACCATCGTTGCAAAAACCATAAACGACCCATTCACTAGAAAAACAACGACCTTGAACATTAATAAATGGGAGTGTACATTTGGGCTAACATTCGGGGAACCAGGCAAACCGGGACAGCGGCAAACATATTTTCAAAAATAGATCTACCCGGCGGGGAAATTGGCGAACCCCAACCAAATATAATTTCTTATTTTTTTACAATGATTCATAAATGTAGTATACAATCTTGATTGTCATGCATTATGGTTGTTTAAACTTACTTCTGTAATGAGTTCTTGCACTTATTTCCGCCTCGTTTTATCTTTTGTCCTAGGCAGAGGGGAATTCGCACTTTTTTCTCAACGCAGAGTGCAATTACATTTTTGAACATGAATTTCTTTAAGAATTCGGAGCATGTAACGGGATCCCTTGTCAATTCCTCGAAATGTATGGAAATACGAATACTTTGTTATAACTTCATGAAGTCATCAAACAATTCCAAACTCAAAAACTTCATTCCAATGCCACATCCAAGGATGCACCTGTCAACAACCAAACTGACCAAATTATAATAGTACATTATGTTTTTGTCATTCATGTTAGACTCCGTAATTACTACCAATCTAACAATACATATTCGTTGCTGAGGCTTTGTCTTACTACCTGCGCCTGTGTCTCTACTCATCCAGTTTTAGAACCTTCCAACTAGACTTATTGAATTACAATGGCTCAACTTGCTTCTAATCATTCATTGTAGAATCTAAAATCAATCTAAAACTTCTGGGACTTCTGAGTTTTACTCATTCAGGAACGTAGTGTAAGGCAAAAACACTGAGACAGGGGCAAACGCTATTTCCCGGACCAAATTTTCATGTTTGCCCCTATCCCCAAAAGTTCGCCCAATCATTTCTTTCCTAATAATATCACTTGTAATGAGCATTTCCAGGAAATATTTAGACATGGTACTAACTTTTACAGGTTGTCGATTTTTGTGTTCAACAATTAGTTGCAAGAACTCCAATTCCACTTAAAAACTCGACTCACGCTGAAGTTTGAAAAACCTGGTATTCTATACAAAATTGAATATATTGAAACTGGTAAATCATAGTATTGTGTATAGTACTCAGTTTGCTCAAGTAATTTGTAAGAATGGCTAGAAAAAACGTGAAAATGAATTTGTTAATTTGGTTGGTCTACTCCACGCTCCTTACGGGAATAGGTAAGCTGTATATATAGCAACGCATATTTAATTGTTGATAGTAGACATGTTGCTGTGACCTGACCTGACGTATGTAGTTTCTGGCCTTTGTGGGTCACCTCCGTATGGGAATTGTTTGCAAGGCTGTTTTGCTGACTGCAAGAAAAAGATTGGGACTGAAACAGATCCATTCAAGCGTGGTAGGTCTTCAATTTTAATTTCGTATTGCAAACTGTAAATTGCAAGGAAGAATGTCATATCTTGACTTATCGTGCTTAATTAGTCCAACTATTTAAATACTAATTTCTTTTAGTTTATCTAAGACGATAATTATACTAAATAGTAACATTTTTTAAACAGAGTTGGCTGTGATGGATAAAAACATTTGTTACTTAAAATGCGATGGCGAAATATATGCTCCCCAAAAGAGTCCGGATTATGACAAAGGTAATTTTTAAATCCGTGTAAATTAATTATTTTTCTGATCACTGAAAGAAAGTTTCACGTTTCTGCACATAATGACTGTCGAAGCAAGGCTTTTAGTATAAAATATCGGATGTTTCACAGATTTTAAAGAATGCACTAACCCTTGTGAAAAGCCCATTCCAGATCATTGCCTAAAAGGTAAGAGTGCTTTCGTTTCTGTGCTTCCGTCATCAAAAAAAACGACACCCTATCTACCTGATTATTATTTATGCACACCAAGTCAAGATGTCTGTAATCTTTTTTCGCCAAATTCACCGAAATTGTTTAGGATATCTGGGAATATACCTTTACTGCCAATGCCTAGATTGCTGTATCAATCACGAGCTATACCTGACTGTTAAGTATGACAAACACAAATGTAGGGACGGCTGTCATGAACATTCTGGAAAGCTGGGATATCCATCGGAGGGGCTCACAGGTGTGTACCGGATTGCTTAAAGCATTGACTGGGAGGGATAAATAAGATTTTTGGAAGAGCTGAAAATTATAAAATGGCATATTCATTCATGTATTCTAGGCAAAAAAATGTGCATGTACCGACCGGAGTATAATGAAACCCCAACTGCCTGGTGTCATGCTTGGTGCACTTGGCAAACCTGGATAGACAAAACAATCGGAGGCATAGGTAAAAACGATAAAAATAAATATTATTCTAAAGCATTAAAGATATTTTTAAGCTTTCGCAGGAAAGGATTCAAGATAGAAATTTGAATTTCGAGGCAGTTAGGGGTGCGGTTTGAGCATTGGTTTTGGCTCCGACAAACATTTCACCGCAAAACAAATTTCAGTGATGATGAAGCCTTTTTATTAAATTAAGACAGTAAGACATTGTGTGCCATTTTAAATTTTTCAGAAGCCAACATATCCTTCATTCAAACAACCTTAGCACCACCTTGCGTAATCAGATGCAAAGCGTTTCTTGCGAATGGGATAAAGATGGATTTCTCATCCGAACTGTAAGCTTTTCTGACAATTCATTGAAATAATAAATCCGAAAGCCTTCCTCAATAGGCTCAGCGTCTATGAAATATGAAAGAAAGAAATGTTTGGGGCTGCTTTTTTCGGAGAGTTTGCTATTCGGGAAGAGGCTGCTTTATTTTCAAAATTAAAATACTGAAATCGGGACGGGGTTGCTTTTTTCCACAAGAATGTTTCATTTCGGGGCTTATTACGACTATTACAGCCCTTGTATTTTGGGGGCAAGTGATACATCAATCAACTCGTGAGAGTAACAGGGACACGAATATGTAAAAATATTAGAGCACTGGGTCAATATAATAGGTCGTAGACGTAATCGATTATTATGGGGTGACTAAGACTTCGTACGACGGTGACTTCAAAGGTATAATTAGGATAAAAACAGGTGTCCAGGAGACTAATATTAACAGTCTAAAGAGATTTTAAAACCCAGTGTTAGGACTTCGATTAAGGCCCCTTTATAAGACCCTGACCAAAAGTCGCGGTTATTTTTACCTGCCATATTGACCCAGCGCCCAAATATTTTTCATGTACTCGTTTCTGACACTCGCCCGAGTCGAGATATATGCTTGAGCCATTATGCATTTGAAATAAGCTAATAAAATAAATGCAAGCAACCTGCTTTATCGAGCCTCAAACATAAAATGATGTCAAAATTTCTTCTATAAACGGCTTTATATTCAATGTGTACAGGTATTTGACATGCCGACTCATAAATTTTTTGGGTTTCTATTGTTAAACCACCTTACAACTAGATTAAGTAATGCGTGTATGGGCACACTTACATTTAAAATGAATTGGATACGAGGCTAGATAAATCTGAGCTAAGGCTTCAAAGCCGCCAACTCCCGGTCGCTTCGGGAGGAGGCTGCTATATTTTCAAAGCAGCCCCAAATTACGCTCCCAATATGAAATCACCTGAAAAGAAGTCTTACTATCCCTGAGTCCAACCTTGTTAGCTGGATAAGATACAAAAATTTTCTAATTTTCTAGTTGGAAAATTAAGTTTTGCCATGCCTGGTCCCTGCAACTATTTTGCTTAAAAATGCAATCCAAACTAGTACACACAAATTTGGTAAACTCGCCAAATCTTACTTACTTCGCCCGGATGGTTAATTAATCGTAAACATTTGCTATACTAAATAACTTTCTTTTATCTGTACAACTGCCACTAGCCTGTGCATTAAAATATACCCGTCTTGTAAGCAGTGTCTGTATTCAATTAAATTGTCTTCAACAAAACAGAACATATGAAGAATGACTGAGAATTATGACGGTTGCAAATTAGTTGCTCGGTGGTGTATTTTACGGACAAAATTTTCCCAAGAAGCAGTAAGAGGATAATTTTCTATTCTGTTTCAGTGATAAGTCTTGCGGTTACATTGGAGTACATTGGAAATGCTTATCATCAGTAAATGTGGACCGTTTTATAATTACTACAGCCATAACCGACGAGCAGATTGACAAAGCCACGAAGACGACTCAGAAGTTATCTCCCGAATGGAACGAAATATTTGCATGGAATAGTAATGACGAGAAAAATACAATTTACGAGATTAACATTAAAGGTGGTTCCCACAAGTTTAGCAAACATATTGTATCCTTCTCTTTTCCTGACTGGTTTAATGAAATGATAAAAGATGCAAACGCGACTGTAACAACTCGCCACGCTAAAATTCAGTTTCCACCGACAAAAAGCTCTAAAATTCCGTGGGACTGGATCTCAACCTTACTTCAAAATTCTGCTGGAAAGAGTTTTTACAAGAGGTCGGAGCCAGTTTCTGCAAATTTTAACCGAAAGTATGATGTACTAACTTGTACAAACATTGGGCTTGACATCAAAGTAAAAATGTCAGACGTGAAATTCCAAATCGAGTTTTATGCCACTGTTTCTGATTCAAAACGCGTGGTTCCATTAACAGCGTTGGAGTTAAAGAATGCTCTAAAGAAAAAATGGGAAAAGGCAGAATATGTACGAGATTTAGGGGCACACATGATTGAAATCAAAGGAACTGGAACGGTGAGGGCAGAAATCGCCCACTCCTATCATTCAGAACTGCGTTGTGTCCAGTCTTGTACTAACGTTAAAAATTGGGAGGTAAAAACAGCATGTAATTGCATTTCAGCAAAATGTGATGCAGAGCAACCGATTTAGTAAATTTGGTTTATGTGACTTGTACATTATATTTGATTATTTGGAAGCGTATTGTATGAACAAATAAATCAAGACCGTTTGATCCTTTGCGTTTAGCATTGTTAGCATCTAAATGGCGTTATTTAACAAGGCTGAAAATTTTAATCTATAAGGCTTAAACATTTGTAGGGACTCAAATTTTTTCCCTAATTAGGGTTTCATGATAAAGTAGTAATTCGTGCAAAATTTTGGTAGTCACAACATCCATTCACAATTTTCATTTCAGCATTATTATAGGTCAGAATAAAAAAGTTGACGATATTTAAATGAGTATATTAGGTGTATAGGAAAACTACTCTTAACACATATTGTGCCCGTCCAAATTGTTTAAAAAAATTTTATTAGTTTCTTGATGGACTTGAATGTCCTCAAAAACAAATTTTATTAAATGAATGGCACGTATCAGAACACCCTTGTAGAGTAATTGCGTAGGAGTATGTTGAAAAGTTAATCACTGTCGAGCATATTACTACTGCCTTTTCCATAGAAACTACTGCCCTTGTCGCCATCTCTTTCAAAAGGAAATGATAATGTAGAATTTCGATCCAATTTTTTAGCTACCACGATCATTTTTTTTAAAAGGATATTTGTCAATTGCTACTTATTTGATTCTCCCGTTCTAAAGGACAATTTTCACTTTGCGTGAATGATTACAATGAATATGAAGTGACTATCTTTTGCATGACAAGAACAAATGAGGAAATATTGAGACAGACATAAATTGGAGTATAATTATCATCGGTTCAACTGCCTTTTCCTTAATACTACTGCGTTTGGTCCCACTGACAAATGTTTGGGCCAGTTAACTCAAGGATTTTGCAGTAGTTTTTATTTCTTTCGAGAAATATTGGATATGAAATTCGAATTTTACTTAAACGTTTCTCACTCCAAATGAATTATTCCACTTTCAACCGACACCAATCTTGTACACGTACATAAATTCAAATCTTAGAAGCTCAGCTAACTGCAGGATTTTTTAAAAAGATTATATTTGTAAAAGTTTGAATTTTTGTTGGCGCTGTTCCCACGTTCAGTCAAACAGAAACGTAAATGGATCGAGTGGCCCTGAATGGGAAAAAACAGCTTTGGAATAGGAGGGTTGAACCATGGCTCAACTGTAGTATATGTGATAATGAATGTTAAATAAACTTCAGGGATTTTTGCTTGCTTGTGTTGTTAGTATAGCTCATGATTTTCTTTACAATAGAACATTTGTTAAGCAAGCCTTGGATACTTTCAGCAAAGTTTGGTTATCGGTTTATTAAATGTTTAATGCGATTAAAATTTTTCAGCAAACGCATGATCAGCAAAGATTGAGAAAATTTCAGCAAATCTTTAGTCTACTCTTAAGAATGACACTGACAGAGCCTTTGCACTGTATTCCCTACATTATTTGCGTCCAATTATTTCAATGGCTTACAAGTAAAGTGCATGTCTAGGGTATCGCAAAATTGAATGCAAAATATGTATAGTGATACTCTCAGGTCTGCTTGGGTTCTTATCTTGGAGTATTCGTAACATCAAAATTTTAGGAAAAACATTCAAGGCCGCAATCTTGTACAAATTATGCACTTTTATGCCCAGAAAATTACAACAATAGAAAGATCTTGAAGAGACGAATCGAACGATGATACATTTAGACGTCAGGTATGAGGTATGCTTGAGTTATTCCATTTCGAGTTTTCTATTTAAAAGCATTGCAAAAATAAAACCGTCATAACTCAGGCATACATTATGTATGACGTCTAAATGTATCACCGTTCGATTTGTCTCCTCAAGATCTATTTACTGTTGTAATTTTCTGAACATAAAATTACGTCATTTGTACAAAATTGCGCCCATGAATGTTTCCCCTAAAATGTTAATGTTACGAATACTCCACAATAAGGCCCCAAGCAGATCTGAGGTCATTCCCCTTTAGTAATCAGCGACCTCAAATTGACCTAAACATACATTCTGCATTTAATTTTGCGATATCCTAGAGGTGCACTTTACTTGTTAGCCATGAGTTTCACTTTGCATAGCGAAAAACCCCAGGATTTTTTGTCTCACTTGTAACCAAAAACAAACGTTGGTTGGATTCTGGAATGTGGGGTGAAAGACCTTGATTTATGCTGTCGCATTTAGAAATGCGACAGCATCGCCCGTCTTTTTGTAATTTTATGCTGTCGCATTAAAAAAAGCGACAGCATCCTCCCTAAATACAACAGCACGGGATTGAAATGCAACAGCATCTGCTGGAAAAGCAACAGCATTCACTATTAATGCAACAGCATTAGGCGAGAGCCCCACAGCACGAAATTCAGCACTTTTAATTTTAAGTCAACAATGTGCAATGCTGTTGCGTTTGTGAAATGAAGCAGCATCGGAGCTTTAGCGATCGAGACAATGCTGATGCATTTATGAAATGAAACAGCATCAGAATTAAACGTCATTTACCGAGCGAGACAATGCCGTTGCCGTTTGAAATGAAACAGCATAATAATATTACTTTAACGGCTTCCAAATCAATGCTGTTGCATCATAATTATATGGCGAATCAAGTAAAATCTGACGCTATCTCAGATTCGGCGCACCGAATGGACTAACACAGTTCCATTCCAATGACGCATTTAAGTTAACGATTTATAAAAATAAATTACGGGTCGTTTGAAGTTCCTAAAATGCTGTTGCATTTAAAATATAATTGCAACAGCATTTATTAGGAACCCGTTTATGTCTATACTATTATACTGTTTCATTTCATAAATGCAACAGCATTGCCTCGATCGCTAAATGACGTTAACTCGGATGCTGTTTCATTTCACAAATGCAACAGCATTGTCTCGATCGCTAAATGACGTTTAGCTCTGATGCTGTTTCATTTCACGAAAGCAACAGCATTGCGCATGCAGTGGGATGTGATGTTGTTGTATGAATCTGACCCTGAGCACTACTGTATTTGGCCACTGAACAGACTTTATGAACAATGATATTGGATCTCGCCTCATGAATCTGTTACCTTTTTCGATGACAGTGGATTGGTCACTTCCCACGGAAATATGAGGTCACTACTTTCACAATCAAATCTGATGCACTCAGAAAACGGAGATGGTCCAGGTAGGGTGCTAACGTGATGGACGACGAACAAATAACAGACTTCTTTTATGCACACAGTCAATTATTTTCCAATTGATAACTACGAATTTATTTATTGCGCATGAATCAAAATTAATGTCGACACTTTAGGTTGTGATGTTGACTTTGGAACAGTTACGAAGGGAATGACATGATAGAAAATAATTTGTGATCACATTCATCGTTCATACTGCATTTCCATGTATTTCTCTAAGTACCCTAGGATAACATTTCTATATGCATGCATACTGATTCTAGCCTAGCTTGCTCACCAAGTCAGAAGGACTGGTGAATGTAAATCCCTAATTAGCCTAATCCTGATAAGGGAAAAAATATCATAATGGTGATGACGATGATGGGCTATGGAGACTGTCGCGTAACACACTTACCTGCGACAGCTCTCCATACCACTATTCACTGCACGCATTGTTGACTTACAATTAAAAGTGCTGAATTTCATGCTGTGGGGCTCTCGCCTCATGCTGTTGCATTAATAGTGGATGCTGTTGCTTTTCCAGCAGATGCTGTTGCATTTCAATCCCATGATGTTGCATTTAGGGTGGATACTGTCGCTTTTTTTAAT
>JAHZMX010004048.1:0-18238 GCA_027743895.1 Seira musarum
TTCAAAATTCTGAACTCCGAACATTTGGGGGATTGATACGTGTAAAACTTGAAATTTTTATAGACGCCCAAGTTGAGGTCGGGTAAATTTGTTGTTAATTTTCGAATAAACTATTGGCGGATGGCTGTTGATTGGCTCCTTATTCGGGTCAAATTCCTGGGAGCGAATTAGTTAAATTAATAATTGGAATACAGATAAATGATTGCTTTAATTATCCACAGGCATCTCTCTTGACTTTCTTCCTGGGGTGTATTGAAGGGACGAAGGCTTGTTAATTTTTTCTGATTCTTTTGACACTAACACCAGCACAATAAGTTTAGGTGAAACAAACATGACTTGAAGACCAAATCGTATATCATTGGTTTTATTTGCAATTTCTGCCATTTTTGCGATCACAGCAGTGTTTCTTTCGTAAATAACATTTGTTTTTACTTTTCTGTATTGCGTTTATAAGTGCATCGTTTTAATGTCATTGTTTTGCTTTCTTTTATCTACTAGAATGGTTATTTTTGGTTGGGAATGATTTATTTTGAATTAGCATTGTTTGTTTCATAAATGATCTGAGTATCAGCA
The DNA here is from genome assembly GCA_027743895.1 of Seira musarum. Lineage (NCBI taxonomy): Eukaryota > Metazoa > Arthropoda > Collembola > Entomobryomorpha > Entomobryidae > Seira > Seira musarum. Next base: position 574 of record JAHZMX010004048.1, read on the forward strand.
AAATCGGTCATGTTTGAGTTTTTAACCCTTTCCTACCCCAACACCCCCGGGGGTTGCCAGTGGAGGTGTTGGAGGTGCTCTACAGGTCGAAATCCGCAACTTTTGTATGGCTGTCGGGTGCTCGGGACTGTCGGGTAACTTGCACTTTTGATGACGGGCATCATGCATTTGTTTATTTACCACTTACCGTGGTATAAAAACATTGACGTATGCTAAACTTGCAAAGGCCTTTGACAATGAACCCAGCTAAAATATATTCTGCAAAGGTGCGATGCAGAAATCTTGGTTTGTTGAAATTCGGACTCTTTTCTACCAAGCCTATGGAATACATTAAATTTTCATCAACTTCCTTATGACCGTCCAAGTACGGTTCAAATTTTTCTATCCACTCCGGAAACAGCAATGCGATGGAAGCGTGGACGTGTGCATTCATATACTTGTTTCTTTCATGTTTTGGAATTTTGCTAAAATTAATGCTGATGAGTGATTTGTACATCTCGAAGAATGACGTTAGTTTGATCATATCCTCTCTTAGGCTTTTCAATTTGGATGCTCGTTTTGCGTCTTCGACAAAGACCTCCGCAAGCATCCAACATTGAAGAGGTATTCCAGCAATTTCTCTGTCCTGGTCTAACATGTCATTGTCCAGTGAAATGAGACACTGTGAAGCAAATCTCTGAAGCATGTCGTTGTCCTCTGCTCCGTGTTCACTTATCCAGTAGGCCGTTAAGAAATCCACTTGGTCAGTGCTGGTGAACGGTGAAATTTCAAAAGAAAGTTGATTAAAGACGTTTTCTAATCTCAATTTCATGTGGGGTCGTGTGGAAAGGATGACTTTAACATTTGTCAGGCATTTCAGATTGGTAAGAAATGAGTCCGCCACACCTAATTTGGTCTCCAGGATTTCGTCGTACCCATCGAGAAACAAGTAAAAAAGTTGACATTTATTTTTAAACATTTCTTGAAGAATTTGCTTTGATTCAATATTCACGGCTGCATAGGAAGATATGGCTTCAATTGCTTGACATGGCGATTCAATGTGTTCAAGTTTTTGCATGAACTCCTGCAGTGCCATGAAGATGACAACCACATTTGTGTTACGTGACATGATCTTAATGGCCAAGTTAGCCAGCACCGTGGTTTTCCCCATTCCGGGAGAATCCGCGATACTCAATGCCCATGGTGGAGTGGTTGACTCAATTGTATTGATCATTTCGTCTTCATTAAAGTTTTCACCTTGATCCTCTTTAATGAACCCCCGAATCAGATTAAGTTTTTTACTTGATTTGATCCAGAACAACCTGGCGTCTTTGTACTGAACCAAGTGGATTGGTTTGGTAGTTAGGCTGCATATCATTTCATAATCTTCTTCTAGTTCCAGTAGAATGTATTGCATTGTTACTTTTTTAAGTTGATTCCCACTGAACTCAATTGGCCGAAAGTCAACCACTCTCATTATGTCAGGCTTGGTGGCATCTTTAAAAAGGAATATATGATCACGTGTTATATCCATTGTGAAAACCTTCTTGTCAAGCTCGTTTTTGTATTGGAAGCTTCGAGTGATATAGAACTTGGGCGGGTGTTCTAAGTTCTGGTAAAACTTCTTGCTTGAGGATTTGGATGAGTTCATTTTGGAAACTATTGTCTGGCAAGGGCGGAGAGAAGTTTGCTTCTAGCAACTCTGGAAAAACATTAATAGGTTTAAATTACAGCTTTAAAAAATATTTTTGATATGCATTAATTCTACCTGCGATATTAAGTAGGCCGCAGTCTTCAAGAGCGTCACACAGTTTCTGCAACGTCGCAGCAGATCCCGTTTCCGCTTTCCAGATCCTCATAACTTCCAGCGGTGTTTCGTCAAATGGTAATGTTTCGAGATTGATTCGTCTTTCCAGTCCTGGAAGGTTTAATGCGTTTATAGGAAGGTAATGCGCGAATGATTTCCATTTAGGGAGGAGCTCAGCAAACGATGACGAACTTCGTAACACTCTACTGATTTCGAGCCACTCCAACGAACCTACGATTGAAACGTATTTATTTTACAGTTCTTCAGTATCAAATTAGTTCCTAATTGATGTCGGTGTATGTGTTCTTAAAATTATCGTACCTTTACTGACAATTAATTGTTCCATTGCACTAGTAGCACAAATTAGAGGCCGTCAATTATCATTATCACCTACTTGGAACAACAAAAATTTTACACAAAATTTAACTGCATTAACAATATTTTAAAAATTAACTCCGAAGAAACGCACTAGAATTGCATAATGCGTTCTCTGAACTATAAATGCGATGGGTTTTCGCAACTTTTGCTAATCTTATGCTTATTTATTGGCGGAACGTAAGGCTGTTATTTGGGCATTCCTACTGTTAGAAATGATGGTTTAATAATTTTTTCCTCAAATCCTGATTTAATACGAATTGCGAAAACAGCATGAATTTTCTTTAAAGAATCAATGAAACAAGTAAATGAAATGATTCATACAAGGGTAATCCCATTACTCGTGGAAAATAGTATTAGCGTCAAACCTCAAATTTTTTTTCCTAATGAATGGCGTCATTTTCGCACTCCTAGTCCCGAGTTCTACGTACGTCTTGCTTGTGTCCTCGCCACAAAAAATTCACTCGTGTCGATCATTTCCTTACTATTGTATTAGATAGCGTAATGCGTGTCCGTGGAGTTGAGTATTAAGAATTATGAACATTCATGTGACAATGACAATCCACCAATAAATGAAATTGACGACACGGATTAAAATTAAAGATTGGATTTCATTCTCATATATCTAGTGAAGAATGCGATGTTATAATAAAAACCAAACTCTCTGACGTAACGCAAAGGACTCCAACTGTAATCTTTCATTTGATGGAATAAAAGACGCAGTTTGTTTTGGTTGTAAATTAAGTTCTGTTCCGAATTATCCGTCTATGCTTTATAGTGGCAATTTTTCTCGGATTTAGAATCACCGACTTAGGTTAAATATTGCGGAATAATTTTTGTAAAGTTTGGACGGAGAAAAATTGCCAGTTATCAGGTGAATTTTATCTTTCACGAGAATGTGTTGGTACATTACTCTAAAATTTTGGTTCAACATAGACTGGCTCAGCCATTTCATGTATTTAAATTACGACTAATTTTTTTGATTTATGCTTCAATAGATTCGGTTTTACTTTTAATTTTTTTCTATATTCATATTACAATAAATTTACCAGTAATTGTTTTACTCTTGTATACTCCCAATTGACGCTAAATTATTATTAAGTTTAGAAATTTTACACTCACCACTGGGGCAGTAGTTAATCTCACATTATGTCGGAGATGCACCTGTTGAGCACATCGATTTGTCTTCTAATGACACCTATTTAACAATATCCACACTATGAAGCTTAATGTTTAGAGGGTCCACTAATATAATTCTAGAAGAACTTTAACCATCTATGCGGACCAAGGAACTGATTGACTGATTGAAGGCGAAAAAAAACCAAACCTATTTAAAACACCCAATGGAACTCAAAGTCAGACTGTCCACTTTTGTTGTGTTGAAGTAAGTTTGCATATAGTACTTTTGGACTTTTGATTGTGGTTAAATTAGTTCGCAAGCAGACTATGGTCAGCGCTTAATTGAAAGTAAAACCGCAGCATTCTTCAGCTTGACACGCTTTAGCCTTCATGATTTTGTTTTAAAAAAATGTTTCATAGATTTAACGAACACCTTCAAAACTGTTTTAACCTAAAAATTTTCATGTTACATTGGCTAAATGACACTCGCGTAATAATCAGTATTCAATTTTCCTCTTACTCACAATGTCGTAGGAAATATTTGTACGTGTGAATTTCAGAATTTATGTGTAATTAAAATCCCTGTGGTCAGTAATATACACACAAGAGGGTGTGCCTAAGTTGTTAGTCCCTTCACAGCCGATTTCGATTGAGAGGAAGAGAATCATCAATATCTAGGTGGCAATAGCATTGGTGTGAACCAACTGATCAAGGAGCGAAAGGAGGAGAAGCGGAAGGCCCTGAGGGCGAAGCTTCAGAGTAAACTGAAAACAATCCGAGACCGGAGGATCTCTGGAGTGAACACAGCCATTTCCGGAGGGGGCTATCGAATAACTGAAGAGGAATAACGTTAGTCCTTACTTCCAACTTGGAAAAGTAATACTTCCTCAACTGAATTGATTAATTTTCTCATTTCATTTTTAGATGTAGGAGGAGGTATTGGAACACCTGACTGACCCCTCCGATGTCACCAGCGCGTACTTTGCTTGTGGGACGTGAATGTGCTCTTCTTGAAGAGCACCTTCCCTGTATGTTTGAAAACATACAGGGAAGTTCAAGAATTTGAACTGTTCTATCGGAAGCTCCTGGAATTCCTCCAAATTCATGGACCATTGGTGTGGTTCATCTTCTTCGATGGGCTCTTCTTCTGGACCAAGAATATTGGGGAAGATTATATGGAATACTTCCGGAAAAGCAAAAATTGATTCCGAATTTGAATGAACTTGACCCCTGGAACGTTCTTCATCGAGGCAGGGGAACTCAGATATTTTAACCACAACAATCTTAACCTCTCTGATTGGTCCTTGAAGTATTTTACATTTGGAGTGATGGGAGACCGTTGGAATGCTTCAGTACTCTTTCCAGCTCTCATCCAATTGAGGGGAAAACTGGAGTATTTGAAGATTGGTGGAAGTGAAATTAAAATGGTTCGTGATCGTGAGGATATTCGACTTGACCTTCCGCATCTGAAGTGGTTAGGTTTCCCCTCCCTCCTTTTAGGAAATGGAATGTCTGGATCGTTGTGCTTCGATGACCTACTCCCACTCCCATCACTAAAAATGTGTCATGTCAACTGTTAACGTTTTTAAAACGTAAGTATTTTAAAATAACGGAAAGAAATTCTGTAGGTATTTTTTAAGCTAACGGCTTCAGCTTCCATGAATCCTCCAGAAGTTTTACGATGATGGCGCTTATTGCAAAAGACTTCCGGTATCCTACTTTGCTGTACTTTTTTATCTCGATCCTTGCCGTTTGGATTTCAGTGACTCCGGCTGGAGCCTCTGCAAGTGAGTCTCAATTCTCTGGTGACCAGACACGGTTTGATTAAATTGATTTTAAAATGTTCCAATTTTTCTAGTCAAATGTTACAATTGTACAAGAGCATCGGAATGTGCAAGTGTGACAACCCCTTCAACATGTGAGGAATACAACATCACTACAAAGTTGTTTCAAGGTTGCTTCACTCACATCATGAATGAGACAATCGTGGAGAAACAATGCGCAGTATTTTTGTCGAGAAACGCAAACAATATGGGATGCACGGAGGTCTACACAGATCCCCATTCGGAAGTGACATCTGAACATTGCAAATGCAGTGGGAGTGAATGCAATAAAGGCGATGTGGCCACGGTCCGACAAACTGCGAATTATCAATTAAATACTTTCCGGAAAAGTGAAGCCAGGGCTGCTGAAGAAGACAGGAAAAGTGGGAATGGTGCAGGTCTAGGTCTACAAGTGAATCTGATTCTTCTTTGGGCGGTCACTTTGGCTGCTATAACCGGAAGTGGATAGGATTCTAATGATGCGATTACGATGAAATTATAATTTTATCCAAGTTTAATTTTCAATGACGTAAATAAATAAAAACAATTGATTTGGAAAAGAAAATTTAAGAATTCATCATCGGCTTCACTCCTTCGACTTCCACTTCACATTCCAACGCTGTCAATTGTCAAGTACACCGAAAGAATATCTTCCGACTGAATTTAAAACGCCTCAGATTTGGGAAGAATTCCCACACATTCCGATTCTCCATTTCCTCGGTATCGAAGTAATCCCTGACCTTCATTCATGAATCTTGATCCTCATGACCAACATTTCCGTCCCCGGGATATTCCCAAAGGAAATATAAAGTTGTGCACAGACTTCCCATGTATCCGAAGAAATTGGATGACGTTCGTGAGGATTGCGAATGGAGTGGAATTCCGGAAGTTGATGGTGATGTCAATAATCACGGTTCGGAGGAGAGGAGAAATTCCGTTCTGATTGCGGAAAACTGACCTTGCTCGATCAAAAGATTCTTCATTTTCTAAATTCGCATGGATACTCTTCCGGTGATTATGATTTCTGTTGACAGCACGGATCGGTGATGCCCCAATAATCTTCATCTTTGGCAAAGGAGTCATTTAATTGAGAATCAGCAATTTCCTTGCAAGCCTTGGGGACCCCTCGAGCATTGAGGCAAATTCTTCCAGTTTTCCAGTGAAATCACCGTGTCCGGATCCTCCTCATCTTGAACTTAAACTTCTTTTGCGTTTGAAGTTCTTTTGTTTTCATTTTGAAGACAGAAAGCGCCTGCAATTGAAAACCAAAAAATTCTGATTTTAAATAAATGTGACACAGTTAATTTGATTTAGTCCAAAGTTGAGTACCTGCGACAACATCATTAGCTCGCTTCGTTTCTCCAAAAATCTCTGCAAAAGTTCCACAAGCAAAGTATGCGCTGGTTACATCAGATGGATCAGTCAGGCACCCCAACACCTCCTCCCAGATCTAAAAATGAAATTAATTAATTAATTAAGGAATTAATTACTCAAAATATGAAAGTGACAAGTCTGAGCTGGACTAATGTGGTTGCAGTCGTCCGAAAGCACCATCCAGAAATGGCTCAGTACTTGCTCCAGATATCCCCCGGTCAGTTAATTATCAGTTTACTCTGGAGCTTCTGTCTCAGAACCCTTCGTACACTTTTAATTTCCTTAGAGCGAAATGGGCGGGGCTGAATTTATGAGAGGAAAAGCTGAAGGACACGAGGCGGAATTTTTTAACGGTATTTGTTAAATGCTGAGTGAAGTTACTAGTGCTTAGTGTAAACCGGAGATTGTCATGCGCTAATGTGACTCTGTAACTCGAACCATTATTATTGCGTCATTTGTTATCCGAAAATTCTCGATATTCTATGAAACAGTTACACTTTCTATTACATCGGCAGAATGAAAATGAAAATATATCATCAATATGATATACCTACACTACATCCTATGTTAATGTTAACCATTATCGGTTAACAATAAAAAAAATCCATGCAAAATGCATTACCATTACGTGTTGCGCTGTTCTGGTCGTGGGAAAATCCTTCAACGAGATCGAGCGGAGAAGAACAGCGATGAACTACTTACTTCCTTTCATTCTTCTTTTGCAATCAAATCAGCAAAAAAGCAAACCAGATCATTACTATACAATTTATTAACTTTTATACATTGCTAACAAGCTCCGATTTATAGGATTGCTCAACTCTCGTTATTACGGTCTTGTATATTAAGAGCGACTGTATATACGGTACCGCGCTTCAATACTAACGGATTTTGCTGAATGAAAATAGAATTCCAGCGCGGGTTGAAAATTTCTTGGTCGTAGTGTTTGTAAAGCTTTATGTTCAGAATGCATTTTGTTAACTCCCTGAATAACGGACTTCCGGTTTCCTTAATTCAAATCTGCGACGTGGAATTCTTTATCCGTCAACAATATCGTCCCAAAGTGTATTCAATATCAAAATTAGGTCGCATGATATCATTATGCTTTAATTAAGCTATTTCTTCAATTCATTTTAGGGTGCCAATATATCAAGAGTTTACTCTACAAATATTTTTCTAGAATTTTTATTGCAGAAACCAATCGAATTGACATGATAGCTTCACGTTTTACATTGCATTACATATATTGTCATTGCACAAGTCGGAAAACATTTTCAATTTTCAAACATGTAATTAAGCTGTAGTAAACCTTGCTAGAAAATTTCAATAATTTTTTATTGAATTGAATTAGGATGGATAACTCGTGACTTCTTCCTCCTTGTTTCATTCCGATCGAGTCGCTTAAATTGCCTTGGCATGCACGCATGCAAAATACCTCGTTAGATAGTAATAGTAAATCAGGCTGAATTAAAAATCTATAAATAATTTTTTAATTCTCTTAATTTCGATTTGGGATCGCAAGAGGCGGAGTAGGTATAGTCAACCCAAAAACATAAATCTTTCAAGTTGATGTCAAATTGTCACATCTAATAAAAGCCACGACCGACGCAATGGAATTTTTCTTCATGAGGAAAAATATTGTACGCACGCATTCCATTTCAGTTGAGTTGTTAGTCGTTACTGTTACTCTTTGGCTTGGCTTGGGTTTACCACTGCCGCATTTGCAAGTAAAGTAAATCTTAAATCACAATCAATCGCATTTTTTTTGCAATTTATGTGGGATCACGACGACGAAGATGTCACATTTATTAGTGCTAGCTAGTCATGACTCATCTCATGACATAGTAGTAGTGTAGTGGGCGGTGGGTTTTAATAGGCAGGTTTAAGAAGTGGCTTTTGACGTGGTTTGGGCAATAAGGTAACAAAATTAAGTTTTAAACACGAATCTGTGTGAATAACGGATTTGGTTGGCGTTAATATCACTTGTAGTGATAGTTTGAAACGGATCGAGAAATAATTTGTTCTATTTGTCCAGATAAGGACAATAACGGACTTTATGATATTCATGGCTTAATAACGGATTCGTGATTTCGATTTAGATATGGCAGAATATGTTAATTCACTGTTAATTCACGGAGAGATGGGTAATAACCAGAGTGAAAACGGTTTAATTCCAATTCAGGTTTGGGTGGGCGGTGGGTTTTACTGGTCATTTTCAACCAATTTTACCGGTTTTAAGCCATTATTATCCACACGTTAATTTAAAATGACTTGACCATAAAGCTTGGTAATGACCAGTTTTTCCTTACTTTTATCCACCCATTAAAATCCGTTTAAATCCGCTTTTTACCCACGGGCCATGTCTGCTCATAATGACACAGGCAGGAAGACAGGACTGAACCGATCTATTCCCACCATCGTTTAAATCTAATAAACACCCACTGCCCATTGCAATTTAAAAAAGGCACTTTCAATGCCATCCCTGAAACAAAGAAAACCAAGCCAAGAACAAAGACAAAGAATTCTAGAAGAAAAAAATGGAAAACACGGAAGTTTTGTTTTGCTCTAATATTAATTACATACTCCACATGAATATCAACACAGACAGTCCGCAATGCGGACTCCGCATGTATCGGCAGTCCTGATATTCGTGGCCTATGGCATGGCATTTTTGTATGATTTTGATTCAGACTTAAATTACGTTGAAATGAATACATCGGCTCGGCTTTACTTTGATAAAATTGCATAGTCTATCAATTGTAATTGTGGTTTTGATTTTGATTTGTTCGTTCACATGTTCAGGATAAGACGGATATAGGATGTAACATAAATTGCATTGTTTAATTGCATAAGTGAAATTTTTATTACGGATATCGCCAATAAATTTTCCATGAACAGGAGTGAATACGCATGAAAGTTTACCTATTTTAGCGTAACCTCGAAGCAAGCACGTTGTACGTAAATTGTAATCAAACGTAACCGTAACCCAACCCATTATCATTACAATTAACATTACAATACAATACATTTGTGTGCAATACTGAAGTAATAAAAAAACATGTGGAGTGCAATGCATCTGAGTGAATGGAAAATTGAAGAAAATTCTATTGTGATTTTTTAATTACTCTCATGCAACTTTAGTGTGACCATGAAAACTCATTGCCAGTAATAAAAACGTGACTTTTATTAATTCAGGTACACCGAAAGCAACGGGGAAAATTAATATGTGGAAAATACCGGTAAATACCATTACCTTTAATTTGAATCTCCCAGTTTTGTTCATCTCTGATATTTACTAACCAGAGATGGATAATACACTGGGTAAAACGATTTAACCATAAAATTGGATATAAAAACAAATAAAACTGGGCCTTAGTGAATAAAAATATTTTAGCCGTTCTTACCCATTATTGTCCACTTTAATTTAAACCCATTTTTGCCCCATTTTTTGCCCACCTTACTTTTAAGCCCGATTGAATTAGTTTTGCCCATCGTTTCCCGTTTCAACCAATTTTTATCCATAATTCAGGTTTTTTTTTACCCAGCTTTCCCGTAATTTAACCACCCAACTAAAACCCACTTTTACCCATGTGCCCTGCCTGGTTTCGCACAATATGTGGTTAGGACTGACTGACATGACGGACAGACACTAAGCAAGGCTAAATAATATTACCACATTTTCATGTTCCTAAAACAAATCCCATTCATTCATAAAACAATTTTCTTTTCTTTACATTCTAGCTAATCGCTTTACGGCTTACTTTATTTGTACTTTAGCTTGGCCTGCCCTAAACCTCTTTCCAATCCTATCTTAACTAATCCCACATGATTTTCTAGGAAATTGTAAGAATAAAATAAGCTTTCATTTTTAAATAGGTTTAAAAACCTTTACATTTCCAAGAATAGAATAGTCTATCGACCTGATATCACAATGGATAATATTGAATAGGGTTAGTGATCAAATGCGATAAGACAGGACTACAGACGGTTCCATTCCATCCAAAAAAATTCCTTCACAAAAATTTTTTCCTGTCCTGTCCTAATTTTGACATTTAAATCGATCATATTTATTTCAAAATCATTAAATATTTAAGTACAAACGATGTCCTGATTTTGAGGCAGTGATAGTTCCATTTATTTTTCAATTTCATTCACTGCCACAAACAAAGTAGTGTTATGTTATGTTACGATGTGGTTATGTCTATTTCTAGTCATTATCACCATCGCCGGCATGCATGCCATGACATGACATGTCGGTCAGCTCTGTGAAATGAGTTGACTTGTGTAATTGTAAAATTGTGATCGTTGATCGTGTCGCCTTGTTAAAAATTTATTCAGAGCAAAAGGGGAAATAGCCGTAGTGTGGTCGTGTCTTGAATTGTATCGTATCGTAATGTAAACGTAATCAGATTAAAAGGCTTAGGCTTAAGTACTTCATCATGTTTTTTTTTTCTTGATGCATTTCGTAACGGTTCTTCTTCTTCTTCGCTTTCATCAGATTCTCACGCATTGAGTGTTGACGTTGACTTGAAAAGAGTCCCAGTAATTTTTTTTTATGAGCACATGAACACCACGACAATTGAGATCGACCATGCAATGCAACTCGCGAGGTTGTTGAAGTTGAAGTGAAGCCAAAGCCAAGAAACAAGGAAAATTCCTTCACATTCATTTACAGCTCCAATCCAAGCTCAAGGGAAGAGGAAAAAAGATAAATGCAGTTTTTATGCATTTTTTTTGTATGGATTTCTCATGGTCCAGTGCAGTGAATTCAAGTTCAGTTTTAATAGATTTTAATTTTAATTATTGTGCCAATTTAATTAATCATATCCGATTATATAAAATCGAGGAAGTTATGTGTGTCCAAGAAATTATTTAAAATGAGTGACTGACTGTTTTGAAAAAAATTAACGAAAATTATGCGAGATCCAGGTCCACGAATCAAATCAAAATGGAATTGACTTGATTTTTAGGTACTTCCGGTTTAATAAATAAAATAATTTCATGTGAATGAGTGCCCAGAAATAGTTTTAAGTTTGCCCGTTTTTTCAACGGGCGTAAATTAACTGGTCAATTATAAATCGCAATTTAAATTGCAAAATTAAAAATGAGAACTTTAATAAATTCGCAATTAGTTTTATGGCTCGGTTTCCTCTTCATTTTCGTCTCAGGCTACAGAGACCGACCACCGTCGATTTCCTTCTATCCAGAGGAATCCAACACCGACACTTACCCCTCTCCCTCCTCCCAAAATCCCCGTGGGTCGAAGTCGAAATCGGTACTCCCGGATTTCGACTCAACGGAAGTGTACCAATCCCTAAATTTCGAAGCAAACTGGACAAAACAAAAATTATTTTGGAGATCTCAAGACTTCAACTTCGAAGAGCGTTATCTCCGTGAACAAACTTGTTTCACAAATGACCACAATCGCTGTGAAATTCCTCCCCTTGAGGTCTACGTAGTTCCCTCATCATTGGCTCAAGAGGAATTTGGGATATAAACCAATTTCCGGTTGGAGTATTGATCCATTTGGACATGGGAATGTGATGCCATACCTCCTGAAGAAGGCGGGGCTGGAGGGGATGATGATTCAGAGGCTTCATTACGCGTGGAAGCATTGGCTCGCAGAGAATAAGTACGGTGACTTCAAATGGAGACAGAGATGGGATGACAGTGGGAAGGACACAATTCACTGCTTGAATGCCCCATACGACCTATATCCCACGAAGCACTCTTGTGGTCCAATGCCAGAAACTTGTATGAAGTTCAACTTCCGGAATATTCCAGGAAAAGAAGATGAAGAGCATTTATCATTCATGACACCCGTCACCTCCGAGAACATCCTCTCCCTTTCCGACGCCCTCATGGGCCAATACCGTCGGACTGCTTCGTTGCACCTCCACAACGTCGTGGTCACAGGTCTCGGAAACGACTTTGAGTTTGACACCCCCCTCGAGTGGGATCAACAGTACCTGAATTACGCGAAATTGTTTCAATTTATCAATAATAATCCCCAGCGCTACAACGCCCGAATCCAGTTTGGCACGCTTTCACAATATTTTAAGTCCGTGAAGGACAAGGGCATCTCCCTCCCCACGTTCCGGGGGGACTTCTTCCCCTACAGTGATGTCTACTTTCCATACCCACCCGCCTACTGGACGGGATATTACAGCACCCGCCCATTCTGGAAAAAGTTGAGTCGGGAGACAGAAGATGAGTTGCGGAAGGCGGAAATCATTTTCACTTTTACTTGGAACCTCTTCCGCCAATCCAATTATTCCGCTGAGGCGCAGAAATTGGGGCAAAGTTTTAATTATTTGGTGCAGGCGAGGAGATGGCTGGCGTTATTCCAGCATCACGATGGGATTACGGGGACCTCCCCAAGACCGACGATGGTGGATTACGCGAGGAAATTATTTGACGCGATTAGATTTTCGGAAAATATTCAAATGGCTTGTGCGAAATTACTTGTCCAGAGGCAGTTGCTTCATCAAAACTCGTATGATGGAATTGTGGGGGATACCTTCTCCAATTTGGCGGATCAAGTGCCACTTAAATTTCCCTCGGGGGATGAGGTTGTGAAGAAAGTAGTTATCTTCAACAATCACGGATGGGACCGGAGCCAACTCGTGCGTATTCTCATTGACACCCCCGACATTTCCGTGTACGGCCCCGCGGGGGAGCCTGTCACATCCCAAATCAATCCTAAAATTGGTGTCACGGACTCCGGGGAAAGTGGGATATTCTCGGGGTACTACGAACTCGTGTTCATGGCCTACCTTGGTCCATTCTCTTTAACGACCTACGAGCTGAGGAGGGAAGACTCCTCCTCATCCACCCCCTCCACAACCTTAGCCATCCCCGCGACTGTTCAATGCAACAACTGCGGCTACCAAGTGGACCCCGTGCCAAAGCCCTACGTGACACTCGACAATGATATCATCGGGGCAAACTACGACGGTTCCTCAGGTCTCCTCAAGGGGATCTACTACAAGAAGAGTCAGACTTCCGCCATGGTCAACTTGACTTTCGGGAAATACCAAACCGGTTTCGGATCGGGTGCATATCTCTCCCGCCCCATCATTGAGAATAGAATGACTAGTGACCTCATGGCTCCCTGTAAGGATGACCCCACAGCCCAATTATTCGTTGTGACGGGACCAGTACTCAAGGAGATTACGATGATTTGCAAGGAAATGATGGTCTCTTCCTACGTCCTCATGCAGGGGTATCCTGAGTTCCTGACTGCGGTGCATTTGACTAATGCGGTGTCTCCTCAGGGGACCAATTATGGGGAATATTTTATGCGAGTCCAAACAGACTTGGAGACGACGCAGAGGAATGGCTTTAGTCATTTGGAGGAGCCTGTGTTCTACACAGGAAATGATTTGTCGGTGGAGAGGAGGATGGTCGTCTCCAGGTTACCTTATGAGGGGAACCTGTACCCCGTCGTCAATTACGCATTTTTACAGGTACCCAAAAAAATAACGCCATCTCCTCGGGAGCCTTCTAAAAAATTTATTTTATTTTTTTCAGGACCCATACACCGGACGACGGGTCTCCGTTCTAGTGGATCGGGCTCATGGATTCACTTCCACAAAATCTGGGAACCTTGAAGCAATATTCGATCGTCGCCTCCCCTACGACGACGCTAGAGGAATGGATGAAGGTGTCTCCGACGCTGAAGACATGGTCTCAAATTATGTCCTCCTTCTAGAGCCATTCAAACCCCAAGATGACTCCACTTGGATGCCAACATTGGAAGCCCAACGGGCGTCGAAGTTTCTGAATTATCAGCCAACCCTCTTCGTTTACGATTGGAAGCCGAAACCTCCCCAGAATTTTCAGAGTCCACCGGGGGGCAAAATGAATTTATTCACAAGGGACTTTCCAAGAGACGCTTTTCTCCTGCATTTCAGGACCACTGCAGGTACATCCCGTGGCGTACCTGGAAAGAAGGCCCTAATGGTCATACAGAATTTGGGGAGTCTGAACGCCCGCGGGAGTAATACAAGTTATTTGGAAACGGATTTGAAGTTGAGTCATTTCGTGATCCCCACTGATCTTGTTGGGGACATTGAGGCGGAGAATCAAAATCAAGCTTATTTGAGCAGCAATTATGTTACGAGGACGAGTCTCGCCCCGAGGGGGAAACCATTTGAGTTGAACTCGTACATGGTGCAGTTCTAAAAGTTCAAATTAAATGTGAATAATAAATTCATATGCAAAATGTGTAATTATGTTTTAAGTTATTTATTTGAATGGACATGACATGAGAGTAAAAATAAAATGTCTCTTAAAAACGCAAAAAAAGGAGTTACACGTTTTTATTTTAAAGCTAAAATGCTTTTAAAACAAATAAAGCCGTTATTACAGCGAAAGTGGCATAGCTGAAAAAGGGTTAAAGATGAGAGAGTTGTTCTCAGCATTCTGTTCTAAGAAACCCACGATTTTTTAAAAGTGAATATCATGCGTGCATAAAAATGTGTCCTGAACAGAGTAAACGGCAAAAGAATTGTTCTCAGAATACTGTTTTAACGTCTGCCAAGTTCCATAGGCAGTCTAAGAAAACAGCTCCTTGCCCTTGAACCCACAAATTGGGCATTGCAATATACATTGAAGAGACCTGACGAGTCGAATGAGATGTTACATGCCATGTTCTATAAAAAAAGATTTAACCACCCGCGGCCGTTGACAGTGAACGAATTTAAAAAAATTAAATTGCAGTTATAATCAGCATCTCAAGGGCTTTCAAAAGAGCTATCACAAGCCATATGTTGCAATGAAAAAAAATCAACGGCTCCCTGCCGTTGACGGTTAAAAAATTTCCAAATTTTAAAATAACAGCCTTACTCAGTTTTTCAAGCTCTTTCGAATGAGTTCTTAAAAACCATATGTAATGTAAAAAAATTAAACCTTTGACCTTGCCGTTAATAGTTGACCAAAAATTCTGAAAAGTTATAGGTGTACCAGTACGCCAGGAACTTTTGTTTTATACTTTAGGTCAATCGGTGACCTTTTTCGAAAGTTATCATCTGCACAGACACACCCACACAGACAACCCAATCGAAATCATTACTCCGCTGATGACGTCAGGTACGTAATAAATTTCAAAATCGAAGGCGGTGAAAGACTGCCCACTGCATTTTGAGTGTAGTCAAAATTTATAAATATTTACTATGACATTTTATTTACCTATAATGGTTGATTGCATTTGTCTTTCCCAGCGAGCATTCATGCATGACACTTAAAGCTTGTAGTGTATTTGCAATAGATAGACCAATATACTCAGTAGGGACAGGACGCAAGATTTTCTACTTTTTTCGTTTACTCATGAGAATTACATCAATTATACGTTCCAAGCAAAATATCTCAAAGACTAAAGGCGACGTCCTCTCAATAAAATTCGTAACGCCCAGCTTCACTTTCAAAACCTGACAAGATTTTAAAAGCCGCTTTCGATGAAAATTTCCATGGATACTCGACAGTCGTTGAATTTTGCTGATGTAGAGATTTGATGTTTGATGTAATCTTCCTTGAAAGTCATACAGAACAATAATAAACCCGACGGCGTCAAGCCCTTCGACAAGAGTGAATATCTCGACCGCTCCCCACTCCACCATACTGTGGCGTGATACAATCGACGAAATGCAAAGGATTTGGATGGAGCTTACCCCGACCAAAAGAAAAATTAGAGTGGAGCCTACAACTTCATTGAACATTGTAACAAGTACGTGTAAAGCCCTTTGAGAAGCTAATAAATTGAAATTTGTTTTACAATTCCTAATTATGTGGTATGAAGCTTGCTGATATGAATAAAGCGAAATTGATCCAAAAGTAACATACAAAAGAGCACTATAGCCGACTACGGCGAGTGCAGGCCAAATTACAAAACAATTCAAAATTACTGACCCAAATAAAAATAGAAATTTGTAAAACGGGTTACAAAACAGGATGCTACTATTGCTGAACCAGTGCGAAATTGAAAAGAACTGAAGAGGACTTGAAGGATCTTGAATAATGACTGCGGATAAAACAATGGGAACGATTCGAAATACAAGAAATTCCGTAAGTTTACAAATCTTCAGTGCCCACTTAATTGCTGTTGTTTCTGTGACGTCTATGTCTGAAATATTCAAAATAGGTTGGGTCAGAATTTAAATTTCTATGGGTATCTCTATTTTTAATTAGACCTCACCTTGGCAGAACGTTAATTCATACGACGTTAATGCATTCAGAAATGACGTCATTGGTTTTGACTTCCCGGCTCGTTCATGATACAAAGTCATGCCAATAGTGCATAGGATAACCATCAAGATTGTGATTATAATATCCGGAGCAACAACGGAATTTTCCTTTCTGGGAGCGTGTATGGTCCTTACAAGCCGCCCGCTCAGATTAAGTATGAGCAATGAAAACAAGAATGACCAAAATTTGTAAATCAGAACTTTCCGTTTATCCAAGAACGAAAATTTCCCAGTAGATTCTTCAAAAGTTAAGGACAGTCCGGTGAAATCGCCCCATAAGCAATTAGCGTTGTAATAAATTTTGCACAGTTTTAATCGCTGAAACATTTTGAAGTCGATGGCGAAGAGATATATGAAGAAATAGTTTTTGGTCCTTCTAAACTTCGGGTTTTATAAATTCGAAAATTTGTTTAAACTACTTTGGATGAAACCTCCCAATTGTTGTTAAAATTTAGGTAAATTATCTCTTGTTTACGTAGGTATCACAATGCTTTAACCGTAATTATAGCATTTTAACATAGCACAAAAATATGGCTTTACTGACGTCAATTTGCTTGGTTGATTTGTCGTAACTGATGAAATTTGGCTGCTTAGAAGGATCACGTTGAATTATAGCGTGTCAAGCGATTTAACACAGACAAACAACACGTCTCACATAAATTTGCTTAGTTTTTGTATCTCCTCCTAGAACGCGTTTTTTAAAATTATGAATGCGTAAATTTTGAATATTTACCTTCAACAGTTTCTAATTTTCAAATAGTTATTTAGATTATAAGCGGTGAACAAACGTCAGTACACAACACCCAAGGCAAATACAGACGAAAGGCAAGCGAGGAAAATTTTTTATGCGTTTCGCAATAGCCACAGCTCAAAATAATTTCTAGATTCCGACTTTTTCTGTTCAGTAGGAGTTTAAGCTACTTGACTTATAATCATTAATAATTCAT
>JAHZMX010004050.1:0-24294 GCA_027743895.1 Seira musarum
CGTATAATAATAATAATAATAATAATAATAATGTATTTATTGTCAAATTGGTTCCCCAAGATTGGGCATATTACACCGCAGACACACACCACATATAATATTTGGACCAATGTACAGTTAAGCACATTAAAAGTGTTAAACAGCACACATCAGTGTGCTTTATGCCCCATCATTCCATGCCCTTCATAAGCATATGGCTAAAGTTTTGTTTTCTTCTTGATGAAACAATTAAAACGCAGTTATAATTTCATTTATTTTGGACGGTTATTTATTCAAAACTTGTTCTGGCATCCCAAAATACTTCCTTCTGGTTTCTATGAGGTCCAAGTACAATAACTTTATGAGCGCTTGCCGCTGAAACATTTTAAAGCAAATAAGAATTTAATTATGTCTTTCTGCATGATCTACTACCTACTTGTTCTTTTTAACAAAAACGTACTTAATTTAATTACCAAGTGTTATATTCCAGAGACAATCCCAAATGGTTGTAAAATTTTTGCCTCGATTTACCTCCGCAAAAACAAGGATTGAATGTTTAGTACTGGGTTTCTTTAAATTAACACCCTCAGCAGCATTAGATGATTCAAAGCATTTGGATTTAAACTTCCAAGTGTTAAAGTTTGTCCAGTAAGGCCTGATATTTTTTATACTTGGTAAAAACGTAAAGTTGTATTTCCTTTGTGCGCGTTGCATCAAAATTCCGTTCATATAGACATCATCAGCCCATACCCATCTGGTTTCCTCGAAATGTGTTAGAAAAATTTTTCTCATTAAGTGAACGGTAATCCCCCAAGCTGCACCCGTGCAAAAAGGTGGGAAGAAATCTGCAGGCCATTCTTCTTTTGAAATAAAGTATTTATGATTTTTATCCCTGTACGGAAGTGGCCGAGCGATTGTCAGCAAGCAGTACATACTGCTCGGCAGGGATATTGGCTCCAGTGGCAAGGAATTTATTACATTCCAATCTTCCAACTCTTTATATTCTTCGAACTTTTGCATCTGTTCCATTCTTTTGAGTCTCCAGTCTTGTAAATGTTCCAGGTCGCTAATTCTCAAATCCAGCCACTTTGGTATGTTAACGAAGACTTCGTCATCCATTTTCATTACAAACGATGCTTTAGGACAATAGTCCAAAACCCATTTGTACCCCATTAATGCTTTATAGGTCATGTTACGATAAGCATCAATAAAATTGCCCATTACTATGTCTCCATACTTTAAATACTCGTCCTTAATTAGTGGAGATTCCTCCGTTTCAGTGGAGTTAGCGCTGGTACCAAGCAGAAAAACAACGCATGTGATCCAACCCCGGTACACGATGTTACCAAATGTACCGCGAATTGCTTGGCGTTCTTTAAAGTGGTTACGAGCAGAATGTACCAAAATTGGCATTATGCGTCCCCCATCTCTCGTATACTTAAAGCATTCTTCCTTGCAGCGTTCATCATTTCTCAGGACCCAATTGAAATGTTCCAGGTCCAATAGCCTTGAATTTGTCCGAAATTGCGAGGACTTTAACGTTGGGATCACTGAGTCAAAATATATGTGGTGATACACAGACAAGGTTACCAGTTGCAGAGTTGTTAGCTTTAATGTGAAAGAAATAACAAAACAATGATTTTAAACCCGTCAAAAAATCACTTTTAAAAGTTTCAAACATACCATTAAGATATTCGAAAACTCAGGCTTCCCCCAAATGCACCTGAGTATTTTTGGATGCATTGTCATGGCAAATTTGTTCTTGTCATCATGAAAATCGACAATATCTATAAAAATTTGTATAAGGCTTGGTCAGTTACAGAATATGTATGATCTGCTTAAATATAACTTTGCGTCACCGACAATTGATGGAAACGATAAAAGACATCTCAGTCAGAACTCCGTCGTTTTTAGGATGAGTGCGTTGAACTGGATTTGTGGTCCATGTAATATTTCCTTAGTTAAGCCAACTTGACTTGGCAGACACCTTTAATAAAGCTGTTAAAACAGTGGAACAGTTTATTTTAGGATAATAGTATATCGAATGCAATGCAGAATGTTTACAAATGGATAACTTTATACTGGTTACTCACGGAGCATTTCAAAGAGTACTAGTTTCATTAATGTCTGTCGATTAATGGTAAATTAATAGTAGGGATTTTAAAAATCTCAAAAATAAAAAACCTTGTACTTACACATTTCTGAAACGAAACTTGCATAGAAGCTTAGAAAAGGTGGTTATGAAAGAATTAATTCTGCTTAACTAGTTTTGCAAATATTTTATCAAGGACGATTTCCAGAGTTTATGGCTCACACCAGCTACATCCTCATGTGGCTTCCAGAATTTTTTAATGAATATGAATTTAACGTTTGCTGGAGAGTATACACTAACGATGCATTAGTCAATGTGCTAAAAACGTCCCTCGTTTCTCACCAATTTATTAGGATTAGTGGATTGCATTAATGGTAATTTAATATTCTGCGTTTAGAAATTGCAATTTCGAAGGTAATTTGAAAATGTTTGAATTTTTATTTCGTTAAATTTGTACAAAATTTACTTGGTTTTGCATACTAAACTTTGACTTTATTTGCTAATTTCAGAGCAACAAACGCAAAAGGCACAACTATCATATATTCTGATCTGATATAGATTGCTCCGCATTCTATTTAAATTATCCCTCTCAGCCTCGCGTTCCATTTCAGACCATCATTCTATTAATTTACTGAAAAGCAATGGGTCAGATATTCGCAGATTAAAGTTTTGTTCATGATTTTATACCAAACTCGTAAACGATTTCCATACTTCAAGAAGATTAAAAGGATGAACTAAATACTTTGGGAGTTTTTTAACAATATTATGCAATGACTTCGCTGTAAATATGCCCAATATACAGAGTTGGTGATTAGGCTTTTCCTTTTTGTACTGGCGTTTTATTTCAGACCCACGTTTTTTTCATTTTTTCCTAAGTTCTATATCATAATATGCGACATGCTGCGGAGTTTTGGACTCTTTAAAGTAACTTGGCTAATCGTAAGACCCACACTTATTTAGATAGTTGTTGTGTATGAATAGGCCCAAGAGTGAACGTTCGTATAAAATCACGCATTTCTAAGTGTCTTTGGCGAGCAAAAAGCTAGATTTTAACAAGTTAATCAACCAATTAAAACGTGTCAATTTTATCCAATGCCGAATTTTTATCAGAAGTCACAAACACTTATTTCACTGGTCGGGATTAAGTTAAAGCGGACACTAACTGAATGTGGTTCTTGCCATGCCAGTTGAACAAACTCGGAAAATTTTTAAATCAAACAAAAGCTCTAAAAACCGAAGCTGTCATCTGACAGCAATAGGCCTCATTGCAACTAAAACTGACAGCACAGTGCTGAACAAATAAAATTTACAAGTATTTTTCCTCCTTGTCATATCCTCTGCTTGGATTTGCACTTTTTGCAGCTATTTCTTGCAAAGATAAACTGCAACGTTGATGTGAGACAACACTTTTTGCGGTTATCTTAACTTGCCACCAAATGCAATTCCAAAATTTAAAAATGATCTTTCAAATAAACTTGACATATTGACACAAGTGGCTGCACAAAAAACCATTTTCGTTTGATATTTATGAGGCCTGCCCTGAACCATAGTGTGATGTTGCAATGCTAGTAATTCAAGTATAATAGGACCGTACTATACAAACCATCATATTGTAATTGCACTTCTCCTGTTAAATTCAAATACGTGACGTTCGAAGGACATATAAATATTGCAAATTGCAGTGCAATACTGGTTCTGATTTCGACGCTTTGAAAACAAGAAAACATTAATATGTAAATCACATCCACATGATTTTCTTACTTTAATATTGTCTCATATTCTCCAAATTTGAGAATAAGCAGTGTAAAAACATGGCATGGCGGTTAGAGAAACCAAGAATTTCTAAAATTTAAACCCTCCCGTATCTCAAGAAAATCTATGCATTAAGTATGTTAACAAGGATTTTCATCTTTACTGTAAACTTTTGGTTTTATTAATACTAGGACAAAATATTGTAAATTGGCATGAATCAGTTTAGTCATTGAATTAATTCATAAACATCGTCCATCTGGAACTCGGTTGCAGAAGATATATGAACTATTTTTCGGTATCCAACAGCTTCCAAATAATTCTGAATCTCAATGCCGGCTTCTGGTTTCAATACTTCAACGCTAATAAGCTAAATAATTTAAGTAAGAGCATTAGTTAAAATATAATAAGCGTTCCATGACGAGCGAAAAATTTTAGATATATCGGAAAAGTTTTTTTTTTTATTTTTTTGCTTAGAAATGAGGGATGTCAAATTTCCGATATTAAAAACGAAAAACCCTTTCCAATGCATCTACCAACCCAATAATTATTTACTGACAAACCTTTATCTTAACTCTGTGCCATGGAATAGTCTTCAAAACAGCCAATTCCACTCCTTCTACATCGAGACTGAAATAATCCACCTCGTGTACTCCAACGGCGTCAAGGATCATGTGCAAAGGATAACACTTTACTTTGTATGGAACTCCTTGCTCAGGTGTTCTAATCTGATTTGGGAAGAAAGTTCGACCATTTTTCAAAAGTGTAAAATTTAAAACGATGGGATAAATCTCAGTCGACAAGCAGACGTCTGCCACCACGGCATTGCGGTTTCGTTTTTTAAGTTTCGTAGACTGATTTGGATCTACTTCAATTAGAACTCCTGTCCAGTTGTGATACCTTTCCAGCCACGCTGTATTAGATATCCAAAGTCCATCATATGCACCACATTCCACAAAGAATCCGCCTGTCTATAATTACCATGTTTCAATTGTCAAAATTTGTAACCAATCGCTGTACCTTAATAAAACCATTAAATTTATTGATATTACCTTATTGTTCAGTTTCTGGAAAATATATTTTCCCATTTGATGTTTTGTATTTCTGAAATATTTTTCTTGTACACTGCTCGATGGATCTGGATGAAACTCATAATCTGTTGGAAACTGGGGATTGTATTTCTGTAAATGCGATATTAAGTCAGGGTCTACGAATCCCGTTTGCAGTAAATTGGCTATATTACCCCGAGTGACATATACAGACTCTTTTTTAAGCCACAAAACGTTTACCATAATCACGGTAAAAGCTACCACAAAGCACCAAGTACTGTATGCACGAACGTGAAACGGTCTCATAGTGGAACAAAATAAAATGGTATCAGACCAACGTACGCGAAAACAGTCTTCTAAGAATAAGGACTACAGAACTGGTGGATGCTCAGAGTTATATTGCCCAAATTTTACATAAAGTGCTTGAGAAGGTAATACAGCAGAGTAGAATACATAAATTAATATTTGTTTGCTAAATATAGTCACGTCAATGAAACGAACAAACAACAAGCACTAAGTCAATGAACTTTGAGAGCTGCTTTCACCAGGCAGCTATACTTGTTCCTCTTCCATATCTTAAATTTCACAAATTTTTTCGAATCCTATTATGAATCTGGCGTATACGAAAAAGTATTCTGATGTAGGACCATTTGACCTAAGTTTCCACCAAGAATACGGAACTAGTGCAATGAGTATTGACTGTGTTCAGAGGGTCTAGCAGATACTTAGCTTGTAAAAAGTACAATTGTGTCGATTTTAAATAATACAATTTTCTTAAGAATACATGGAAAAACTAATATTCTTACATTGGATAAAGCGATAACATTTTGATGCATTAAAAGTCATTGGCCTCAGTTACTCGAATCGGGGTGCATAAAGCATCTAGTTTTTTCAGTGAATTTTTCTTTGTTCACAAACATCAAGCAATATCCAATGGAACTTCACTTGTTCTTGGAATGCAACAATGAGAGCCATATGACTTTTCAAACTTTAATGCATTTGTTTTGTATGGTCATTTGATTTTAGATTTTTACCATGTTAGCCAGTATTTTTTTCGGTTCCGCATTTGATATTTCGGAAATTGGGCTTCAGATTTTTATCAAATTTAAACCGCTCTTGTAAAATACTGGAAACCAGCTGGAGAGCCTCTAAGCCCAATACTGAAGCATCATTATGCATTGGTTAAATTTACCAAGTAAACTGCATTACTTAAATCATTTTTTTTAATCAGTGAAATCAGTTGTGTACAACATTTGCGGTTGGGAAGCTTCCAGTCGATTAAAAAGCAAATCGTTGGTCTTTTGGGAATCAGCCAAACAAATATTATTTTAGTTGTAATAACACCAACTGTGTCCACAATCACGGTCGTAGCATGCATCTGAGAGGTGATCGTGTTTTGGCACTCTATCAAAAATACTACCTAAGAAATCAATCAAATACTGTTGCAAGTTTGCAAATTTGCAATGTATTTAAAAACCATCTGTATGGCTTCAACACACATTTGATGAGGATAATTTGGTTAAATATTTTGCTGTCCGCTGTGAAACTTACAAAGAACAAGTTCGAAGATGCAAGTTTTCTTTCATACTTCGTGTGACAAAACTGCTTTTATTTTGCGAAACAAACAAAGATATGAACTAAAGCTAAGGAACACAATTAAATAAAATGTTGAATGACTTGATGAATTGTTTGGCCAAAAATCTGTAGGCTAAATGGTGGTAAATAATTCCAAAAATTGTCTAATTTAATTGATGATTCATTTGTGGTATTCCAGACTGGGTTTATAGTGCGGATACAAGCTGAGAACATTTTTTTTCGATTCAGCTAAAACAAAAAGCAATAATTAGTAAAAACCGAAATAATTGTACTTGACAATACCTATGATCAAAATTTTACAATTTTTTTAAAAACTTACAATGGAACCACGCACTTTACAGAATCGAAATACAAATTTTCAGACCAAATTTTTTATGCCATTCGATTCAGCGTGCCAAATAGTCTGGAAAAAATATGCAATTTCAAATCCACATTGTTTCCAATGCCGTTAAAAATTCGTTGGACGTTGCACTTTTGCTTCATGTTTGTGCATATGTACACATTTTATTTCATTCAATAAAGTCAGCATAATTTTAATACGTATGAGGAAGCATTATAAAATCACAAATTAGCAAAATGCTTATTTTATCCCCAAGATTGTGATGTAAATTTTGTCTAATTCACAACAAAGATTTGGGAAAAGTAAGCATTTTGATGATTTGAGATCTTATAATGTGCTTTCTTACGTATTACAATTTTGCTGACTTTATGGAATGAAATGTGTACGTACACAAATATATGAAGCAAAAGTGGAATGTCTGACGAAATTTCAACGACATTGGAAACAATTTGGATTTGAAATTTCATATTTTTCCAGACTATTTGGCACGCTGAATCGAATGGCATAAAAAATTTGGTCTGAAAATTTGTATTTCGATTCTGTAAAGTGCGTGGTTTCATTGTTAGAACGATTTCTCGAAATTCTGTGAAGCATTAGGTAGTACTGAAACCGAATTATATTGCGGCGAAAAGTGCCTTACATATTGTCTTGTTCCAGAGGCAGGCCCAAATTTCTTCAAAATTCTTCCCACGATCAATCTCCGCATACACCACAAAGTCATTTCTTGAATCCACCACACTTCCAACTACATTGTTATCTCGCTGGCATGTGTGCTTATTTTTCCATCTCTTATACGGAGTCCAGTGTGGTCGAAGGCTCCTGAAACTTGAGACAAATGTAAAATTATACTTTTTCTGGGCTCTTTCTACGAGAACACCTGTGACAAAAACATCGTCATGCCAAACCCGTCGGCTTTCCTGTAGATGTACGTCGTACACCATTCTCATTACATCAACGGTCACTCCCCAAGCAACACCGACGCAGTAAGGAGGATAATATTTCTCTGGCCACTCTTCATGCGAAACGTAATATTTGTGCTTCTCGTTTCTATAAGGTTCAGCCCTAGGAGCAAGGAGGCAATACATGCTATTTGGGGTAGACAGCTTCGCCTTTGGTGACGAATTCACAATTTTCCAATCCTGAAAATCTTCGAATTTCTTCCATTTTTGCATAGCTTTAATATTTTCATTTCTCCAGTCCCCCAACTGCTCCAGATCGTCGATTCTCCAGTCAATCCATCTTGTGATGTTAAGAAAAACTTGATCATCTATTTTTGTTACAAATGTTGCAGACTGGCAAAAATTTAAAATCCATTTGTAGCCCATTAAAGCTTTGTATGTAAGATTGTGATAAGTGTCAATGAAGTTTCCCATCACTAAATCACCGTAAGTCATATGTTCTTGTTTGATTTTGGATTGCAGAATTTTTTCAGTGTTGTTTACGATATCAGAATTTCCGAGAAGAAAGACAGCACGTGTAATCCAACCTCGGTAAATGATGTTCCCAAATGTAGTCCGAATAGCTTGTCGCTCAGTAAAGTGGTCACGAGCCGTATGAACCAGAATAGGCATTAAGCGAATTCCATTTCGTCGGAGATCTGTGCCCCCAATATCGCACAAAGCTTCATTGTTCATAATCCATTTAAATTCTTTCATGTCTAAGAGGTTTGGATGCTCCCAAACATTTGATGTCTTTCGGTTTGAAGATGTCTGCTTCCTTAAATTACAAATGTGGTTGTAGACCAATAAAATCCCCGCTTGCACAATAAGAACCTTAAATATTAAATGGTTTAGTTAGAAAAAGGGTTTTTACTCTTTAAATCTGTTGGAAATAAAATTGACAAACAAATTATATTTTAATATTTACGTACAAGAGCAATCCTTCTGTAAGTAGACGTTTTTACTCTTATCTTAAATTTTGCTTGCTTCCTAGTAAAAAACATAGTGTTGCCGTTTATCATCTTTCTGCTAGTTTAAATTTTAATCAATATATTTTTCATGTGGTTTTTATACTCTTGCACTGAAATAAACTCTAATGGCTTTTCTTTGCAGCTGTAGTCTTTTACCAAAATAATGGATTTGGAATCCGTAACTAAGAAAGCTAACAGGGTTCTAGGGTTGAATAAATCAATTTGCACGAAGCTTAAACGGGTCTCTGAGGGAGATTCAAAAGTTTGCGTTCTTGGGACCATTCTAGCACGCAAATATATCTTGGCCAAAACTGTTTGACCTGAATTAGTTTCTACTTAAAAATTTTTATGTTACCAATTTCTACGAACGGTATACGGGTGAGTAATTATTTGTTGATCGCATTTACATTGCAATTGCTATGATATGATGAACAGATTGCTAATTTGCTTAACATAAAAATTTATGAGAAACGTCCTTTGATTAGTTGTTGCTTCGTAAATTTTTAAACGTCGAAGTAAATATAACATATTGTTTGTTCAATCAGTGTATTAACATGAAATTATCTGACTGCAAAGTAGCTTAACCGATATTAAGAATATTATTACGAAGAGCAATACACCTAATGCCATTTGAGGCGTTTTAATTGCAGAGGAGTCAGATGCTTCGAGAAACTTTGATACTTTGTTTTTTGCATACATAGATTCACATGTAGCACTTCTCATCTGGATGTACTTACTTTCAGATATCGATTGAAATGCAGTGGTCTCATTGTGGAGCATTTTTGTAAAAATTGTTCATCAAAATACAGCAAAAATGTTACTACAGACTATGATTTGGATTGTTACTGCAGGATTACTATTAAAATATTTCTTGGATTGTAGGGATTGGTGTATAACGTGGTCAAAGCAGTACTATTTAATCCTCTAATGTGTAATGTTAGGATACCGCATTATATTATTTTGTACCTTCAATTATTTGAAATCAGTTGTAATGTTGCAACGGAATATCATAGCATTAATCTTTTTCAGATTTGAAGCCCCTAGACGATTTTTGCAGCCGAGCTTGTCTTAGTCTTTGTTCGGCGATGCTTCTGGTAAGTACCAACCTTTAAACGCCGATGAATGATCCATCTATTTATCATTTTTGCAAAGAAAAGTGCCGACTTACTGCTACATTAGAATGGAAATGAAAATGAAAGAAAAAAAATGTGCAAAGAATTCTTTTACAATCTTGAGCTCCTATGAAAGTACTACCAAAGAATTTTCTTTTTTTTTCAATTTGCTTTCCATTCTGAAATTGTCTCAACGTGAAATGGCCAAATGCGAGAAAAAAGAATCAATGGTCAATCAATCAAAGAACACGGGCTTGTTTGACCATTCATTTCTATACAACCGTGTAATTGAATTGAATTGTTTATTTATTGTACCCTTTAGAAACTTCCATGAGTACATGATCAATAATATATTATAAATTACAATAAGCTAAGCTAATTACATTAATTCTAATTTATTTATAAACTCTCTATCTTTAATGGCTGTAGGTACATACGAGTACAAAGACCTTGACTTGTCATCTTCGAGTTTGCTATTTAGACCTTTCAAATTTTCAGAGAAGCACTTGCTTTTATCTATATATTTATTTAAATACCTTTCTCTGGCATCGTTATGCGTTCCACATTATAACATGATATGTTCCATATTGTCCAATTCATTCCCACAATACAGACATATTTTTGTCAAACCTAACTTATGCCTTGCGTTGTTGAGTCAAAAATTACCATTTCCCAATCTGCACTGTGTTATACATATTTTGCGCTCTCTAATTTTCTCAATCGCAAAGCACTACATTTATTTCAAACGTAACGAGCGCAAATCGTATTGACAATATATTCCATGCTTGTTTTGCGGGACAAAAGCTGTGCCGTGCTAGTGAACATTGATGAAATATTTTCCTTGTCGAGCAGATCCCCACATTTGCTTGCCAACTGGTTTCTTTCATTTATCATTGAGGCCTTAAGCAAATACCTTGTTTTTATGTACATAGACTAAAGTCGTACTCACTTGAATAAAATCAGCTGAAATACGACTAGTCTAATCAAAATCTGCGACAAAAATTTACGAAAAATATATAATCTTTTTATGCTTTAAGTAAAAAGGCAAAATTTTTTTGCATATTCACGTTCTTATGACGATGGTGAAAGATTCATTCAAAGAAGAATTTCGGCCCTCCAATGTTAAATCCAAAGGACGAATGAGAGAGGACTAATTTTTTCACCACCTCAGCCATTAAACGGGGAAGTTTTTACCGCATGTCTCATTCGCCCATTTGAAGATATTGGACGCCCAATTTGGAGTCGTTCATTGCGTTTCCATTGTTTTTTAACGGGGCCGAAATTCTTCGTTGAATCAAGATGTTCCTTTATAATAATAATTAGGTAAGCTATCAACAAAATATTGTTCCTATTGTGTCTCTCTGCCCATCATATCATCAACTCTGAAAGGTGTCATTGATTGACCTCAGGTTTTGAACAAAGGGTTTCTTGATTTCGGGGCATGAAGCATATACTTTTCGTATTAAGCTCAACTATTAACGGAAAAGTCTACAATTGAATCTTTGTCGAATGATAACAGATGTCTTGTGAGTAAGAGCTACTGAGAAAGTGTCTCTATTCCTTTTCAGACTTTGTAGTTTTCAACAGTGGACAGAAATCCTGCATTAATTCACGTTTATTTGTAGAATTTCTTTTCTTTTAATCTTAGATAAATTGCGCATTTTAAACTCTTCTCATTAAAATAGGTAGTAACGTCAAATACTAATGCTCTCTGTTCATGTTCATGCATTCAGTGCATGCAATATGTATCCTACGGAAAATGAAATGAAATTATTCGCTTTTATCTCTATTAAGTTTTAGCTTAATGTACTCAATAAAGAAATAAGAAAAATTGAAAAAAAAACCGTGTTCATATTTGTTCAACTGGTTGGAACCGGGTGTTAGCTTAATTAGGTGCTAGTGTGCTCATTTTACAAAAGGGGGTACCTATGTGCAACTGAGCAAATCTTTGTCGGGGCACTTCAAATTGCGTTTTACTTTTGAAATGTACAACTAACACGTCGTTTTGATGCTAAAGAAAGAATGTTTTGTAAGGAGAACGACCAGATTGCTGTGTGCACATCAATCGACCTGATTTATCTGGCAAATGGGTTTTATTGCAGTTGCCTTATATGAATTACTGGCAATAACATCTACTTTTTAAAAACTACAGGTTCAAATGTGGACAAAATCTTGGCCTGTAAATGAATATGTCGTGTAGATGGCGCATGCGGCTGAAATAAGCAGATGCCTTATATGCAAGCAATAATGAATACTAAATCCTAAGAAATCAAAAGCATCAACGACGTCTCAATCTTCTAAAATCTCTGACGGTTTTATTCTAATTGGACTTGAACGTACCCATAGTAATATTGAGCCATTAAAACCAGTCTTATAAAAGTCAAATCAGTTAAAATTCAACTTGTATTATCGAATAAAAACCGCCTTCATTTTACATCCCAAAAACGATTAATCAGATGGTGCATCTGTTTCCCAATACGGCTGTAATGCGGCGCTTAGTGTTGCATATGACCAAACATGACGGCTACTGTAAGCAAAAAGCATTCTTCAAACAAAGGCCTCAAAAGTTGGGAAACATAGTTAATATTTGTAGTGTTTTAGTTTCAATAATAGTATGCAGCTCAAATAATACCACCTGGCTGTCAAAACGTGTTAAATATTTATTCAACTGGAATGGTTAAAAGTACCTTTGGTATAAACAAAAATATACAGCCGCAAGGCAACACATGCAAATAAGTGAACAACGATCAGCGCGAGCAATATGCAATGTATTGTACGTCAGGACGTTCATGTCACGCCAATCAACATTTTTGTCGTGACAATTCAAATTTATTTGATAAATATTTCAATCAAATTTGGAAATACTGGGAGAATGCTTAACGTAACAAAGTACAGAATTCAATACAAATGCAACCAATTCATGTTTGAGTTTGCGATACGCTTCATTTATTAAGGCTACAAAAGTCCTAAATATTGCAAAACTGTCACTGTTTGTTTTATTAGTTTGTCCTTGTACCTCCACAAGTTATTGTCAAACACGTAATTCTTTCTAAAAACCGTGGAGCAATTCTTAACGTAATTAGGACAATCCATCTTGTAATGATGTAAATGAGCCATATCCGTGTCTACATACAAGGTAGTGCAATTTTCGTGACAATAGGCTGGAAAATGATTATGAGAGATTACGACCCTTTCAGTATTATGAAAGCATTTTGTAGCAAAACCTTTTTCCGTGTAATTAACGGATCGGTATAAATTCTGAAGTGTATGCATGAACAAAGGAATGTCTGGATTTCTATGTTGATTTACCTTCAATGCATTAAAAAAGTACGTGTTTCGAAAACAAATGGCAGAGTACCTATCAAGTTCTTTATGATTTTCCATTTTCAAACGAGATAATAACCCATGCCAAGTAGAATCCAGTAACGGTACTTCGGGAGTAGTCTGTTCGTATTGCACTCTCAAATTATTTGTAGCGTTTTCGCAATGATTAACAGCAAGACTAACAGATTGTGGGACAATGTCATCCCGTCGAGAGTCACAGGCAAAAAGAAACAATTGCAATTTGGCTCTCTTGTAAAGGGCAAACTGCTTCCAATAAAACGTTTTAATGGTAACCTACAAAAGACAATAGTAAAACTGATCGCTGTTTGTTTCATATGTAACTTGAATTTTATTTTTAAATTAAATGTTACCGTAGAAAATACGGGTTTCGTCTGTCCTTCATACCACATCTGACAAAAATAGGAGGTTTCATTGTCCGATCGCATGTTCGCGTCCATCATTCCTAGTATCCTGATTGCTGGACCTTGTTGTTCCTTCATTGTCATTGTTAAATTTCGATTGTCGTAGTATGCGCCGAAAAGATACGCCGTTCCTTTAGGTCCATCCATAATCTAGATGAATATAAATAAGTAATTTTTTTTTAACAATTCGGGTCTAAATCACCAATTACGACTGTCTCATGCTTTAAACATTTAAAACTTTAATTGATTAATGGTAAAAACCTGCCAATCGTTGTCAAATACAATATCAAAAAGGGTTGGGAATTTTGCACAACTTTTATTAAACGAAGGAGCCGTTCCATTGAATATAAACGGTTGTGTAGGAAAACTTCTTAAAACGTCAAGTGTCTCTTTCGAAATTTGGTAAGTGTTTATATTTTCTGAATCATTTAACAGTTCCGCAGTTACTATTTGTTTTTCTCTTTCGCTATCGCCTACTGATACTGAAATGCTGGAATCCTGAATTGCGATTATTTGATACTGAAATTTTTGAAACTGTTTCCCAGGTGATTGGGTAAAATCTTCATTTCGAAAGAATTTAATGATCATAATTATGATGAATAATAAAGAAAAAATTTTCAAATATTTCCAGTAACCTTTTTGAAACCACATGACTACTATTTAGGTCGCAAATTAATGCAGTTCAAAATTCTAGCAAGGCGTTGTGATCTTCGTTAATTAGAGCACTCGTAATGAATAAACCCTGTTAATACATATGGAACTATGTCTAAAAATTTGCAAGCCCAATATGTGCTGACATAGCTGCACGGCTGCACAAATGTTTGCACAATCAGTATTGTTTACATAATTGCAGGCCGATCCAAATCGTAAGCTCAGCATGGCTTGGATAGATCTGTGGTAACTATTTTCTTGTGTAAATTACTTTGGTTAGTACCGCGCAAACACCGGAGGCCAAGGAGGTTATTAATAGTTCATACCACCCCGTGACTAACTACTGTAATTAATCCTCATTTAATTTATCCTCCCTCATGCTTGGAGATTAAGAAATTAGTGGTCGGTTCATGTAAGATATGGTGAACGTGTTCAGATTCAGCTCAGATAGTCCGAAAAAAAAACAAATATGATTCAGTTCTGACTTCTTTCTGTAATACACTTTTAACCATTTATTGTGTTGAAATTATCCAACACACTTTAACACAACAAGATTAGAATTTTTATCTGAAAACGCTCAATTTACCATTTTGAATCAAAAATTATATTCATACCCGCACACCTTTAAAATCAACTTGTACATCCACTCAAAACACATGGCAACGGAGCTCTAGTCGGTAGTCATTGACGCCCCTTACTTGCGATTCGCACAAAATAATATCCATTTCAAACACTGACTCTGCAAAACCAGCAAAAGACAAAACACAATTGTTTCTCACTTTTAAAAATCCAGCACATAAGCGTGCAGCATACATAACAAGATATATCTAAAATGCAAACGCTGAAACGCTTTTCAGAAGAAACAACAGCTAATCTTAATCATTATTTTGTCGAGCATAAATCTCTTTCAAACTGAAATCATACCTTTAAATTCGAAATATAAGGTAAAAGCAGCCACCTTTAAAATCAAACGCCTCCTTCCTTCATAGCTTTTCCCATTTTCATAATCTCCGTCAGATTTCCAGGCTTCATGTGATGGATCTTCTTTAAATGGGCGCGTAAATTGTGGGTGTAATTACAAGTCTTCGGACACAGTGGACAATGAGTCTTGTAATTCTGGTGAACTATTCTCCGATGCGCGGTTTGACTGCTTCCGGTTTTGAAACTTTCGTAGCAATTACCGCATTTGTATGGACGAATGTTAAGGTGAGACCGATGGTGATAAAGAAGAGCATTGGGAGCACTAAATGTGGCATTACAGTGTTTGCAGAAGTACGGTTTTTCACGAATATGCGTCAGTAAATGACAAAAATAGTTGCGTTTATCTTTAGGAAACCACTTTTCACAGAAGATACACGACATGTGCTTACTAACATTTTTAGATATAACCTTAGTTGTTTTATGCTCAGTCAAATCTACAGTCTTTTGTTTCTTCTTCTGAACAGGACTTTTACCATAATTGTCCCCTTCAATAAATTTCATTTTAGTTAACTTTACAAAACACAGTTTGATGACTATTTCCTCACAATAATCTTTTTCTGGATGCTCCATTTCAAATTACCTTTTGAGTTTGTTTAGATTTTTTATTGTTTTTCGTCCCTTGTTTTGTTATTATTAATGCCACTGTCAAAAGTTTCCTTTGCGCGTTTTACAAACTGATCCAGATTTTCCGGATTGACGTGATGAGCTTGTTTTATATGATTTTTCAAGTCAAAGCCGCGGCCACAACTATATGAGCACAAGCTGCAATGTATCCTGTAACCTTCATGTCTTCTTCGCTGGTGTCTTCGTAAACTATCAGGTCTCAGAAAAGATTGGTCGCATTTTTCACACTTGTGAGGGCGAATGTTAAGGTGGTGGTTGTGGTGTCGAGCACGTTCACCAGAAACAAAAAATGTTCTGTCACAATATTTACAAAAGTGTGGCCGTTCATTTATATGATTTCGTATATGGCGAAATATGAAGTCACTTCCAAATTGCGAGTTACAAAACACGCATGCCACTTTGCGTCTTATTCTTTTTACGCATTTGCTTTCAATCGGAAACTTTTTCACCAATGCCGCACTCTACAAAAGTGACCCGAGTTAATTTTACGAAACATGGTTTTATTTCTATTTCTTCACAATACCAATCACAATAGTAATCACTTGAGAGATGTGACATTCTGGACATTAATATGAAATTGTGTTTAATATTTTTGAGCTCGACTGGTTACTGCTGTTACTTCACAGCAACTGATGGCTTGTCTTTCTTTCGTTATTTTTTGAGTTGCAAAATACACGAAGTATGAAATACCTATCGAAGTTTTTATAAGGTACTCCTGCACTCCCCAGCTTATACATTAGTCCCATTTTTAAGCTGTTAAAAATAATACACTATACTATATAAGTAGGGATTACCCTTGCCTTAAAAGTTTAAGCCAAATACCTTTTTAAAAAACAACGTGCATGCATGCTTAAAGGAATGGCGGGTATGAGAGACTTTGTAATGCAATACCCGACGTGAATATAAATAAACATTTGAACATTATCAATTCTTGTGCTGCGTTTATTAGCTGGAGATGGTGACCGTAAAACACCTGCATTCGCCCCAAAATCTTTAGGACCATGTATATTATAAAACCCAGCCGCAGCTGGTTCAAAGCACAAATTTTTCTTAGCTTCTCTCGGATTTTATTGAAAGAAGTGTTTAATTTACATGCCTTTTATAAGAACATAGGTGGACTTGACTGAATTAATCTTGTAATTTACCTAATTCGTACAACGCAAAGTTGTAATTAAATGAATAAAAATTAATTTACAAAATGTTTAAGTGATGTATCCATTAGTATACCCTAATTAAGCATTTTGTTGACTGGATTGCTGATGCAGTTGTGGAACGTCGTAAGCTTCCTGACCACAATAAAATTGCAGGCACATGGCAAATACAAACAAGCGAAGTACTCCAGGTTTTGAGTCAAACTTTTTGTGACAATATTGTAATCATTTTCTGAAAAGACAATATTTAAATGAAGAACTTAGTTTTTAACTACGTTCAATTTTTGTTATTGTCTATTTTGTTTGCTTAATTGCAGAAGATATTGATGCATCCTTTTTGACTGAAGCTATGGTAATAAAGATTTTGTAAGTGTAAGTTTTTTTTGTGTCATACAATTTTGGGGGTTGCTATTCCATTCTCCATATGTAATTTTTGGCAGATTAAATTCCATATGCTTAGAATTTCGCATGAGGATTAATTCGTTAGCAATGCATATTGCGATATGGGCTAGTTATGTGGAATTGAAACCCGTGTTGAAACATAAAGAATTACAATAAGTGTTTTAATATTTGCTAAACGTCAAAAATAACTCGTTGGAACGAAAAATTCAGGTTTATTTTGCATAAGGAAATAGGGTTTTTTTACTGGACACATATCCATCTTACATTACTAGTCACTATGACCCAACGTTTAAGTACCAGATTTGAAGGTAGCAATGAAACCTACAAACTCCTTATTTTTGTAGTGCAAATTATGTTGCCAAATAGCTTGATACCGTTAAAAATGTTGCAAATGCTCTGAAAAATTTTTAATGTGCCTCTAAAACATTCACCTAAGCACTTCTGACAGTATTGTTTCAAATAATAAATGGCTGTACTTCCGGTTGCAGCAGTTTCTCTTAGCCCACAACCCAACAACGACCTAACTTCCCACAAAAATAGGAGCACTGAAAAGCAATTTATTGATCCAAATAATACCCAAACGACATATAGCTCAATCCATTTTGTCGGAACTTCCAAGTCGCATTTCCGTTGACTGTACGATCGCTGAATGTAATGTAGGAATTCATACTTAGGCCCACCACAACCTTCATCGTCTTCCCTCGTGCCATGAAAAAGCTTTCTTTGAAATTGATTCCAATCAATCTTAAAATCCTTATTTGTTCTATTCATTTTTTGTTGTTTTAGGTAATAATTTTTGAAAATAGGCTGGTCAACAAATTGCATTGCCTTTTCCAAAATTCCAGACGAATAAAACACGGCCAATAAATTGAATACCGTTGAAGTAAAGAATGTTCTTATTGTGCGCCAGGCTATGCCTCGGACGTGAGAAATATGGTTAGTGGGAACTTCCTTGCTTTCATAAATCACTCTGTCTCCAAGCAAGCTAATTAGAGGTCCAACAAATTTGTTAACATCGTAATTGCTATTGATATGCAATACCAGTGCCAATGGTCCTTGTAGGGTGTTAGTAATATGCATATCTTCAGACCAGCCTATGTAATTCTTGGTAAAGCATGCATGCATTGCTTGGTAACTCGAGCCAATACGACCTTTGCTAATATTCACAAAGTCCGTGTATCCTAGGTACTGGTGTCTGTGTAGGTATTTATTTTTCACATCGTTATTTATAACATAACCGAGTTTATCAAAACCCGCCATATTCCAAACATTTGGACACAGATGGTTTCTACTGTCGTTATTTCGAAGAATAAGCTTTGGAACAATACAGTGTTGAATAAATTTCGTCAAAGAGGCAAACTCCTTTCTGTGATACTGATAGCGAAGAATTATTAATACAGGAAAGTTTTGTTCACCTTGCAGTAAACCAGAAAAACTTGTTGATAAATATGTCGGAGGAGGTGGCCGTGAAATATGCGAGTACATGGACGAAGTATACAGATTACGCAGCAAGAATGTCACTAGCATCCACAGTCCTACAAAGTACTTGCCTTTGCCAAAATTTTCGTATGGTCCCTGCTCAAGAAGCACAATAAACATTAGATATATTGATGAACCTCCGTACTTCAAAAACTGTAACGCCAACGATATAATCACGCTCAGAATGAGGATTATTAGCCAAAGACTGGTTGTAAATGGAAAAAACAAGCGTGTCATCATTTCCACGTTAAATTTACCATCAAAAATGACTGATTGCTGTTCACCAACAAGTACATGCTTAAATTGATCGAACCCAATAAAATTTGGCGCAAAAAATGGCACAATATTTTGATTATTATAATCCACGCTTTCATAACTTAAAGGAACTTTGGGGCATTTTAGACTGACGGAGCAGTTAAAGTAGTCGTTTATATAACCAGAAATGTAGGCAAAGAGATGATCGCGACTATGGCGTAAGTGAATGTACTTATACCCTGGTTGGACAAGTGATTGTGGTAAACTTGGTGGATTTTGATGAATGCGATTTATCTTGTTTGTATAAAAATCTAGACAGACTTCCAAAATCCCATTCAGAGTTTTAAACGAAAACATTTCTGCGCGTATCGTTTGCATGGAACTAAAAAGGTGCACGGAATCCTGTTCCACGGGGGAGTTATAAAGTCCTAGGAATATTCTTTTATAAATGTCAATCAGAAAGACGACAGATGGCAGAACTCCGGGAATTAAATTACGAAAACCTTCGTGGAATGGAAAAATAAAGAAATTTGGAGCAGCCCACACTCGCCCCCTATAACGTCTGTCAAACCATGCCTTTTCAGGTTTGTACTCCACGTAAGTGTGTGTTGCATTTTTAACTGTTGACACTGTTGGTAATTGTGCCAAGCAAACCCCAAAGTGTGTTCTTTGGAAATGCAGTTTGTGTGTGATGTGCGAAATGTCTTCGTAACCACTTTGCCTCCATGTGATTTCCTCGTGATACCATGCAGGCAATATGTCAATTGGTAAGGATTCATTTAGTTTTGTTTGAACTGAAACACAGTATTTAAAATTTATGCATTCCGTTTCAATTTCATCATGAAGCGTAAAGTTTGCTGAGAAGGTTTCAACACGTCGTGAAAAATGGAATGTGCAAGTAGAAAACAATTGATGAATTACGTTGTAGTAAATGGCTGAAGTTTCCCTAACTGATGTAGTCATTTGCAACTTACTGGTGCCGACGGCGTTTGAATTACTACTACCGGTGGAAATGAAAATACTATAAGTTGAGGCAAAAATAACGTGAAGCATTCGCGCAAACATACTGGTCGCTGCTTAATGGTCTCACTGTTAAAAAGCGAATAAGTAGTTTTAATATCAAACTATAGATTTCAGATGTTTGCCGTTGAATCCGTAATGACAGTGAATCAAAATTTTTAAATTGTTTAGAATTGATTTAAGGGGCAAAATTTGTCGCTTTTTAGCTTTCTTTGATTCAGCAAAATTCTTTAAAACTACTTCTATGTGGTCAAAGATAGTTTCAATCAATTATCCGAAACCCGTAGCAATATCATAGAAATAAAATTGGACGAACACTAGCTTAACTTAAAATTGCAATGAAAACTTATGAAAGTTTTGTGCTTGTGAGCGAAAAGGCTTTTCAGAATTGTGAGATAGATGTGTAGTGTTTCACAGAATACCACCGACTTGGTAACTGCGTGATGACACACAAGGGTTTAATGCTCTAATATATTTTCACATTGTTTTTGCAAAAATATGCTGATTAAGTTGTGTTTATATGTGTTTAAGCATTTGTGACCGAACAATTTAAATGTAAAAACACTTATTACTCTTCATGTAATATAACCTTCAGCGAAATAAATTATTCGAGCAAATTCTTTCGTTGAATAACCTTCATACCTTGAAAATCAAAATCGATTTTCAGGACAAGGCATACAGCTAAAATTTGGCTATATTGAATTCTATGAAATGAACGACTTTCTGACCTTCTTTAGTTCAACATATAAGTTTTGCTTTTGTAAATCGAATGGAAAAACATATAAGCCTTTGAAATTACACAACAGATGCTGAGTTTTTTTTAGGTTGGGAAATGTATTTCAACCATGTCACAATTATTTTTAAGTCTGACGACAGCATTGCCTTTTGTAAATCCCGCAAACTGAGCAGGCAAAACGGAAAAAAGTAAAAATCTGGACAATTAAAGTACCTAAAAGTTATGAGAGGATTATACGATAATTATTATCAGCACTCTCTTACCAAGTACAAGAAATCTGCAAGGGTTTTTCTGAGATACCCCGCTACTCCGGTCAATTTACCATTCCGATACTTGGCCCCTAATTTGGCCTGTCTCATGACTCCTTTTTAGATCAATTTCTATTACTTCCTGTCCTCAATCTCACACATGACCTACAACTGTAGCCTAGGTTATTGTTACATCTCGTAACAATAACCTAGGCGTAAGTAATTTTCACAGTTTTCGATTATGACAACTGAAGGCCCCGCAAGCGCACGGAAAGCGTCTACTAAATTCAAGCTTTAAAAAATAAGCTTTCCGTCCTTGAATAAGGGATAAATGAAAAGGCAGGCCTTATGATTTTTTAAAGATAGTAATAAAAACATTAATACATTGAAGAAAAATTGAAAAATAAATTTTAGTCTAAATCATGCTCGTCTGTCATCCGACAATTAATAAATGCGGTTTGACCGTTGTTTCAATGAAAATCTCGAACAACGGTTTCTTGCAGAGACAGAATAGAAAGCGCTTAAACCGGCTCAGCAGTTTTGGACAACTAATAATGCTATTGGAACTACCATGTTCAGCAGGGTCCAAGAATGAAATGTTGTTTGATTTTCAATTTACATCATATAATTATAGGCTGGAATGGCTCGTTTGAATAAGACTACTTAAAAGCTGCTTAATAAACTCGAAAATATCTTAACATTCACGGGAGTCTGAGATTAAAACGATGTTTATGTATGCTGTAATGGCTTACCTAAGGCTGAACTATGACTGAGTATGACTAAAGACATGTGACAAACCCTTGGGGCATTACAAAAAGTATGTATGAAAAACAAGGTAACTGGGACACCCATTTCAGTGAGAAATTGAATCAAAATGCGGAACACAACAATTAGCGCCTTACTCAGCCATACCGCTATTGCTGTTATAACCTCATCTTCAAATATAACCAATGACGATATTTATTAATTCAAAATCAAAAACGCCATGAAGTCGAACATATACATTTGAGTTTAAAGTTGAGAGTTTTGTACTTTAAAAACGGATAGCATATTGATGAACCACTCAATATTAATATTTAAAAAAACTAAAAAGAAATCGTTGATAAATTTTACTGGATTTTGTACAGCTGATCCTCGTTGTTATTCAGTGCGGGGAAGTTGTTTTCAAACTAAATAAATAAATTTCAATATTTATCACTGTAATAAAATATTTTATTATTAAGTAAAAATGTATAATCTGCAGTCTTGGCACAGTCGCTTGATTCATATAAGCGCTTGATTGCTTTTTTTGCTTCAAAGCAGCTTTTTTGCTGATCAATTTTTACTGCTTATTTGCTTTATGCTGGATTGCTACCTATCTGTGTTATTACTTATGACTATGCCTAAAATATATTACCCTTTATACGTTAATAGGTATTGCCATAAGGAATACATTAGCTGACACCAATCCAGCAAGAAACAAAGAAAAAAGCAAAAAAGCAGATTTAAAGCAAAACAGCCAAAAGCAGGAAAAAAGCTCAAAAAAGCGCTTTTGCCAACACTGTTTAAACCGTGTAAAATTTACTAAAATGACTTATTGACGGGGACATAACGCCAGATGTCCGCTCAAAGAAAGCAACAAAAGACTGTTCATCATCGAAATGTTTCGGCTAAGCGTAAAACAAGTGACGTTCGATCCAAAAGAGGAGGATAGACGATAAGTATTCACTTCCAGGCCAAAATTCACGTTGGTAACGTTTTCTTGCCATTTTCACAAAAAATGCCCCCACTGAAACCTAAATATTTCAAAAGAGCCAGATTTTTTAGAGCCATAGCTGCGATTAGGTTCGGGGTACAACGTTTTCTTTGTTTGTTTCCGGTTCTCTTGTCGCAAGATTTTGATTCACAAGCCTGTGGTGGAAACCTAGACAGTCCTACTCTTTATTTATCCTGTAGGCCTAATTTACTTAGTTCGAATGATGTATATATGGAAATAAATAAACAATACAAAATTCTTATGTGCCGTATCGCATTAACAAAAAGGATTACACGTATGACAAAAGTGTGAAGACCAAGGATCATTTGGTTTGGTCAGTAGATATCGTGACCATGACGTGAAACAACATACTTGGCTTAATAAAAAACATTCGACAAAGGTAGCCACCACGACTATTGATCAAATATGTTTAGAAAGACCAACAAACGGTATTTCGTGACCAATTCTTTCCAATATTGATGCACGCAAAGAATAGCATAATATTGGACGATGTCAAATAATATGTCTATCTCGGAGCGGTTAAAATTTGGTTGATTTGGCTACGGTAATATTTTACTTAATCTCTGATGTTTATTTATTCATCAAAAATCGGGATACAGTTTAGTTTTTGTCCTTTTTTTGTAAAAACAACTTTAAATCATCTATTGGATTGAGTTAACCACATATAAGTATAACTAAATTAACATTAAGTTACATTTTGATTTATGGAGGCTTGCTTCATTGCCTAATCAAATGAAAAGTTACATTTCCAGCGCTTTAAAACCATTTTGATGCTTATTCGCATAATTTATATTACTACTCCCACCGCCTGAAATCACTGATGGTCCCAAATTGATATGTACAGGATTTCCATTTCAAACATCGGCTCAGCATAACCTGCAAAAATATATTAATCAGGCATGAATGTTCAATGTTTTTTTAAATCTAACGAATTAGGTTCCGAACTAGGAAGGGAAGGTTTAATCACTTCTATGTAATGAGTTAGTTAACAACAATTAGCAGAATCCATGTAATTTCACCCAAGAGACGTACATTTTGTTCGAAAGACTTGAAGCATATTGAAAAACAAAGAGACAAACGTAGAAAAACTATTTTAAAAGTTTAAAACTGATACAGATCTTCATCCATATATTGCCATGAATAATTTGGGCTCAAACTAAGTGAATTTCTAAATTTACCATAACCTTGAACTAAATTTAAAATATATTATCAAATCTATCACCTTTGAATTCACAGAATCTCTTCATTTTTGGGTAACTTTTGCCATTTTCATAAACTCTGTCAGATTTTCAGGTGTAATGTGATGAACCAGCTTCAAATGTCTGCGCAGATGGAATCCGTAATTACAAGCCTTTTGACACAGTGGGCAATGGATCTTGTAATTTTCGTGAACTCTTCTCTGATGCCTGATAAGATCAC
>JAHZMX010004051.1:0-10761 GCA_027743895.1 Seira musarum
TTGCGATGTATTTGGGAAGGGAGGATTTGAATTACATCCTTTTTCCACTCACCTTGTACAACGAGCCCCACATTGGTGACACTCTGTAAGTCCATTATAAGTACAGAGCGTTACAGACATGTGGAATTATAGAGAGATTCAATTTTTTCTTAGGGCTTTGAAGAGTTCAACAAGCACCTACAAAATCATTAGAACTCTGTTGGCTTTGGTGGACGTTACAACGAATGCGATAAACTATCGTAAGAACAAATAAATAAATAAAATCTCCGGTAACTATCTATGTATATAATGAACTTTTTTAATAGCGTACTTTAATGATGTGGACAACGAAAAGAATCCTGCCAAACACTTGAAGCGCCGGTCGGAGATGAGGAAGGATGGGAACAAGGTTTACAATGACCATCCCCTGACGAATGCCACATGCCGAAGTCTAGTGATCCCCAGGAAGGCGATCGACAATACACCTCATCTATACAAATATGGGATGGAAACCATTCCAATTCAGACCATGAGTAGTAATGATTACGAGGAAATGAATAACCTTTTCATGGACACAATGGCCTTGAAGTTTGCCTTCAAATATTTCAAAGATGAGAGGAAGAAAATCCTGAAGCTTAATTACTCATCCACTTTGACAGAGGAACAAAGGAGGTTTCGGATACAACGGAATCTGCCTGGCAAAATGGAGAAGTTCAGTGAGGAGCAACTCTTTTTCATGTCATTTGTCAGGGTAAGCTAAGCTACCCGTTATTCAGTAAGTTTTAGAGAGGACCCAAGCACAGAGAGTTGATAAAAATTATAATTTTATTGTAGCATCACTGCGTTCAAAGTTGGAAGAAGGCATACGACACAACAAAATATCAACGATATGATTTGGAAGTGTCAATCCTGAATCTTCTCATAAACAGTGAGGAGTTCCGCAATGTTTGGAAATGTAAGGGGAAGAAGCTCATGAATAACAAGGGAGAACCAAAGTGTTTCAAGTGGGTGCCCTAAAGAAAGAAATATTATGGTATAGTAGTATCATAATCGCGTTTATAAATAAAAATAGGCTTATTTCTGTTTTAACGTGTAAGAATTGATGAAATAAAATGTTCAAATGCGTACATAGCATGTGTGGCTCAGCTCACTCACTCTGACTGAAAATGAATCTGTCATTCATTCTGTGAAAGACATGTAATCATCTACTATTAACATCCTTACATTCATTCATAGCGGCCACAACACAACAAGGTTTTGTTTAATATGGTTATAAAGACGTAGCTGGAATGTAACAGAAAAAAATGACATCCGAATTAAGGAAATGTTGGACCGTCATGTCTCAAAGTCAGTTGAAGCGGTCTGTGAGCATTCAACGTTTATCCATTTAAGCATAATATATAGTCCAAGTCGATTATAAAAATTAATATGATCATGATCCGTTATAAGAGCCCAGGTTCGTTATAATATCTAAAGAACCCAATTCGTTAAATGAAACGTCGTAATACAACTATAACCGTTATACGAACATGATCCGTTATAAGAATGTCTAATTCGCTACACAAAAGCATTTTTAGATCGAGTGAATCTTGGCAGCATTGATTAATTCTCGTCCCAAGACAGACATACGGACACTGTGAAATCAATGTAGTTCACTAATTTTGTGAATGAACATCCACTTTTGTATGAAATGAGATAACATGAACAATTTGTTTAAATGAAAATGAAACAAAAAAAAATACAAACGAGTACGTCAAGTACTTAATAGCATCACCGGAAGTTGGACTACCGCATGCAATATTCCACAGAGGAGATAATGACAGCAGTAAAAAACGGTCTGGCTTTTCCCCTACAGCATTCTATGAGTGTATCAAGTTACTGTTGATCTGACTGTGATTTTTAATTGTAAATAATATTTTCCAAAAATTAATCACGGACATGTTAGCAGTGACAATTTCTGTTTTCATCATACTCCAAAATATTGCAGGATTAAACGGTAAGAGACATTTTTTATGATGGAATTTATGATGGGGCAAAGTGATAATTTTGTGAGAACTAAAGTACATAATACAAAGCGGATTTCCATTTACTCGAAAGCAAATACGTTTTATAATACAAAGAATTCACATCACAAATTCCAGTCAAATCTGTGATAATTTATTTATAAACTTAATTAATTATTAACTCCGCTTATTCAGGTATCCGATGTTACGAATGCGGAACAGAAGCCGTCTTTCTCGACTACGATCCCTCCCACCCACCTTCCCCCTCCCGGAAGGAGCACATTGAGAACATTGCAGTAGCCCTGGAATCATGTTCTAATCTCGAGTCCTCCTACTCCTCTTGGGGTCCTTCCGTCGTAGACTGTGGTCCAGATCAGATTTGTGTAAAAACAGTGATTGATGATGGTATCGATGATTACGGTCGTCATCGTGGATATCTCACAGCTTCACGGGGGTGCTCAATGCCAAATACGTCATACGGGAAGATGCATGATTTGGGCTGTGGGATTCTAAAAAGTTTTGTAGTCTCTACGGTTGACACAACACCGAAGCGCTGGGATTTGGTGTGCTATTGTAATACGGATTACTGCAATGGATCCACAAAATTTCCGGTACTTTCTCCGTTATATTTTTTGTTAGTTTCATTTTTTTGTTTATTTTAATCCGGTTAAGTTGTTTTGTGATGTGTAATGAAAAAGGAGTCTTCTACAGTAAAATCTCGATATAATGGTGTAAAAAGATAATGTATACGGATTTAAATGTGTGACAAACGGATTTGAATTTTCGATAAAATTCAAAACTTAAGTAGTCAAATAAGTTCTCACCAAA
Source organism: Seira musarum (assembly GCA_027743895.1). Classification (NCBI taxonomy): domain Eukaryota; kingdom Metazoa; phylum Arthropoda; class Collembola; order Entomobryomorpha; family Entomobryidae; genus Seira; species Seira musarum. The sequence continues at coordinate 2,811 of JAHZMX010004051.1, forward strand.
AATATTAAGAACCACGAAAGAGATATGTTAAAGTTAAAAAATCTCGAATGTAGACAGAACAATAAAATGTCCTTAAAATGTCACTCAAACCAGCAAAAGATTGTCGATGACTTTTCGAAGACATATGGAACAGAGCACCTTTGCTTTGAGTACTGAAGACACATTTCAGCAAAACGGGACAAATTATAACGACGGGGGCCAAAGGCTGAATATTTTTAAAGGATAATTTAAGTTTAATAGCTCATTCGAAGTCGATTTTGAATTTTTTACCGTCAAGCGAGTTTCTGGAAGATGAAAGGCTATGTGATTGCCGCCGTTGTATTAAGAATTGACTTTGAATTTCATGAAGATTTTAAACTTGTATAATTTCCCAGAAGGATCTCAATCTGCGGAATACTTAATGTACATAGATAGGTAGGTAGGCACTTGTGAAGCCACTTTACGAACGTGCACTAATGTAATCTGGCAATTCCCTCGTGTCAACCGTGCACAACCACAACCACCACACACATTCACTCTTCAAATGCTTTCCATCCTTTCTTTTTCTCTTCCCCTGCACTTCAATAAGACACAGACTCTCTCGTTGATTTAATCTGACAGACACATAAATATTTAAGGTGGATAATATAGAAACTCCGTGTTTATACTTTTGTAAAAAAAAACAGAGATGCCAGTGGGCTTTGTTAAGTTTGACCGATGCAAAAATGCCTAAATATATTTTTTCAGAATTTGCCACGTTAATATAATGACCGGCAAAATGCTGGTAATAACCACAAATTCATTCATTCCAGTTTTCTACTGGATTGCAAATGGCCAGCAAAACCCTGGGTTTTTATTGCCCATCTGTTCCTTTTAACCAGAGATGACCAGCTGATAAAAATGGGTTTCTATCTTTCCGTATTAAAACGGGTGTAAACGGATGGGTAAAAACAAGCAAGAACTGGTAAAAATGGGTTGAAAAGGTAAAAATGGGTAAAAACGGGAAAAACGTATTTTAATGGGTAAAAATGGGTTAAATGTGGAAAAATAAGTAAATGGGCAAAAATGGGTAAAAACTGGTTTAAATGGGTTAAAGCGTTCAAAATTAAGTGGTTGAAAACGGGTTTAAATGGGTAAAATCGTTTTTACCCATTTTAACCCGTTTTTTTGGGTAAAATATATTTTACCTCGGGTAATATCCATCTCTGCTTTTAACCCACTCATTTTTACAACTCTGGTTTGGGGTTTTCTCATCTCTGTACATTCACAAAAAAAAAAGAGAAACGGAAAGGAGAAGAATGTGACATTTCTCTCTTTTTTCCCTTTCAAACTTTCCGTTTTTTAAAAAAATCAGCCGAATAAGTAAATTGAAGAATACTGAGGTATGTATCACATTCCATTGAGTATTCTTGTCTATCTCTCCCTTTCTCTCTCTCTGGAGGGGGAAACTTTCTCGGGAAGTAAAATTAGGTCATAGTCGTGGAGACTTTTTTTGATAATTCGACATACTTTTTTCTGCTTTCCAACTATCAATGAGTAAATGGATGAATTTTTTCAGATAATTTAAACAGACAAGGCGCAAAAAAAGAACAAGACAAAGTCTGACATGCAACCGCAACCGCACACACCGGTCTGGAGTCTGGAATAAAATCATGTGTGATCGTTCAAAATTCAACACAAAATCGGAAATACTTTTGTTCATAAAAAAATTATTGTGTCTAAAATTACATATGGCGCCTCCTTATTTCTCTACTTTTTACACATATTTGTACGTTTAAATTTTCCACCAATTTATTTCACCAACTTTTGCTCAGTTCTTCCTCCTTGCCCATCCATTCATTTAAGCCCGGTTTTTTACAGGAAGGCTTTACCCAAGCCGGAAGTCTAATTTGCACAGGTAGCCCATCTGTGATGTTTACGTATCGGAATTTTACTAAATGATTTCATGCCCTATTTCCATCCGGAATATCCGTAATGCAATGCAATGGCAATGATCCGTCTAAACTCCTTGACTGCCATCATCTTGACATTTTGAATTATTGACAGTGAAATGTTGGGAGTGCGAAGTAGGGAAAAAAGAAAGGAAACCGCTTTGAAGTTGATTCAATACAACAGCTTACTTATGTATACGCCATAATATAATTTTGTTCGGAAGAATAAATCTCCTTTTGTATCTGTTTCTTCCGTGTATTGGAATTGGAAATCTTGAAATGAGAACGAGACCATCAAAAAGTGACTTCCAAATCTAAATCAAGTACAAGAAAAACTGCAAATATTATGCGATTTTGTTTGCGAAAAGTGTTACAGATTCCAGACGATCCAGATTCAATTCCGGAAGAAATAGGAAAATCGCTCCTCAACTTGACCCTTTAACCTTCGCTGATAATTTTTGGATAAATAGAGTTCCGCTTTAAAGTGAGTGTAAAATCCGTTAGGGAGCTTGAATAGATTACCTTTTTTTGAAAGGTAAGGCTTAAAAAGACATTTTAAAAATGCGTGGGATGCAAAGTGAAAGTCGGTAGTTTTTAACGATTTTAATTTCCTCGAATACTATTTCAAGCAAAAATAATTTAATTATACTTACCTTCAAGCGCTTCAATTCAAGTAAATATGTACCACATCACTACCATTTCATTAGTTTTCTGCTTAGAATCTTACTTCACGTTTGCCAATAGGTCGTTTTCCTCATCCCTTTTCGCGGTACATTATTTCCCCCGAAGGCATCAATTAGGCGAAGAACTTTGTGAAACTATTAATAGTACCTAAATTGCAGATTATATAGCATGTACCATGATTATCATAGAATTGAAAAAAAATATAAGCTCTGATGGGATCGGTATGTACCTTATCCGCCACCATAATCACGGATTTAAAAAATGTTCTACTCCTATAAAAATAATAAACCGCTGAACGGATTAGCAGGGTAAATATTTCACATTATGCAATCTAAAGTCTTTTATGTAATATTTTCCCCCGGAAGTGTTCATTTGAAAAATCACATGTAATGAAGTTTCATTCTGCCGAGATTTGAGGAGAAGGATTTGCAACCTCCGACATGACTCCATTCCTCTAATAACAACTACTTATCTTTTTTGCTTGATAAAAATTGAGTTTTCAATGAAAGCTCGCGTATTTTTTTCCGAACAATCCTTCCATGACCATGACCATTGTCACATGACGCCTAATTATTTTACCAACCGTTGAACTAGTCTTGCCAAGAGATGTCTGAAGAAGTAACTGAAAAATTTTTTTTTTTGACATTTTACTCACAAATCGGTAAATGCAATGGACAGGACGATGAAAATTGGTAATTTTTAATCCACAAAGAATTATCTACGGAACTTCTTTTTGATAAAGTTCCAACTTTTCATCTAACAAATAACCGCAAGAGAACGGTCTACTAGAAACGATATTTCTCGGAAGAGAAAGAAAAAAAAATTGTTTCATCAAGAAAGTCAATAATAAATGCTACTACTATATCCATACTACTATACATTATACTAGAACATCGAATGTCGAAGAATACATATGCAATTATAACTTTACAATTCCCCCAACGTCCGCATCCGCTTTTTAGAATTTTCTCTTTCACAAGATCTTTTACGCTTCAGGCAAAATTCTCTTGAGTTGCGTTGAGTTGAGTTCACTCTCCGTTCTCTTTCTCCATATGTATTCAGAAATGAAGAAAGAGAAGACAGGAAGTTTCAAAATGATATGAAGAACTAAAATCGAGGTAAATATAGAGCGCTTTTGAGTCTACGTAGGAAGAGGAAGGAAGAACAAGAACACGTGCAGAAAAAATGCAACATCAACCGTTCCATATACGATTTGAGATTGGATATGACTCTAATTCTCCAACATCAGCTTTAGCTTCAGTCTATATCGGGAGCTGCTAAAATCCAAGGGTCGCAAGCAATGGTTAGGGCATCGACTTCTTTCGAACAATTCATTACATTTTAATGCGGTTTTTGGAGAAAGCTTTGCATTTTAAATGTGAGGATGGATTTGAATAAGACGAAAAAAAAAATTTGGGAAAGAGACAAAATTTCTACATTTTAGCTTACAAATTTATATTTCCCCGCCTATAAATTTGTGGAGTGGGGGTAGGATAGGGGGTGCGGTGACTTTAAATACCACGGGTAAACTAGTATCAACTAAAAATCCCTTACTTTGATAGCGTTTTGTTTTCCTTAAAATGATATAAAATTACATGAAATAAAAATGTTTTTATTCCCTAAAGTTTTGATTTGTAGACTTGATGAGAGATATAATTTAAGTTTGTGTTTTCAACAAGTTTTTTGGAAAACCCCTTCAAGTCATTTCATAGATGGTTGAAGTGAAGAGAGTGCACACGACAGTTCTTTTGTGATGCTGATGCTGATCTTCTGTCATTTTCTTTAGCTTTTCTCTCTTTCTCTTTTACTTTCACTAAATGAGTGAGAACTACTACAGAAGTTAGTACGCAGTTACAAAGTACAACTACAACAAACATATGGAGGATTCTGAAAACTCATTTTCATTTCATTGTTTTCTCCATATTCATTGTGATTTTGTACACATTTTACTACTTACATCTTACTACGCCGCAAATAAACTAGGAAAAACATGTCAGTCTAACAAATAGACCACTGTTTACTGTACTGCGCTGTTATATCAATGAAACAGGCACTTGGGGAAATCATTTGAAAACTTTTTCGAAGTTCATGCAAATAGTTCGATTTTGATTTAACTAATATTTTTGCCGCTTGTTTATCTGTTAAAGAGGCTCTCTGACAACAAACGATTTATTTTGTAATTCTAGTTGTATTTTTTTAAGAGTTGGATACCTCAAAATGCGACATTTGCGTCTTTGCCGCTTCAAATGTTATTCACTGTCAATCTATTCCCAGTGACAAGATATGACCTTGAAAGTGGAGAAAGTGGTATATACCGCAATCGGCCAGTTGCATGGTGGTCGGTTAAAACGGCAAACTAAAAGCACGTTCGTTATCCTCCTCCCTCCATGCAATTAAATGCAAATCAACCCAATCTAAACTTTGTTGTCGTCAGATTTTGATTTACAAGGGAACAGCCTCATCAACTTTATCTCCCTTATACAGCAAATATGTTACCAGTCTTACTGCCTACTAGATTATAGCTTTTCACGCTGGTTACAAGTCATGTCAGCTTTGTTTTTTCCACGGAAGTTTATAATTTCAATTTTTAATGTCAAAATATTTATTTATTGAGACGAGGATCAACAGCAAAATTGGAAATCAGCTTTACATGTCTGCTCTGGGTTTTACGAGGATATTTACTTTTTGGATTCAACGCCAAAATTGAATTATTGCAGTTTTTCAATACGATATAGATTAACTCTTCCTTTTTGCTTTTACTTTAAACTTTAAATAAATTTTTCTTCGTTGTCCCCCATTTGATCAAGTTTTATCATGGACAATAGAAACAGTTATACCCACGGGTTATCTCTGGTTATAAAATCATGACTGGTAATGCCGCTTAAATCCCACCTGCGCCCTTATAGTTGCACATTACCAATGTAACATTAGAGCATATCTCGTACAAAAATTCAAATTCAATTTGTTCTTGAGCTCGAAGTCGTAAAAAGGGATTTTTTACCTTTTACTTTCGCAAATCATTACTTTCACCTTAGGGGCTATAAATACTCTTCCACTGATTACAATTGTTCGATTGAAATTGTAAGCCTTGGAGCTCATTGAAATGAAAATACTTTTAACCCCTTTTAATACTTCTTCAGAAGAACACAAAACACAGAGGAAGAAGAAGAATTGAATAAGCACTCACTATACTTGCACTACTTGACTTGAATTCTCTCTTTCTTCTCATCACAAAAGGGCTTCTTTTTTCAGGCGTTTTATATCAAATCCATCTCCTTTTTTATGCTCAATTTGTTTCTAGTTCGACGAAAGCAAAAAAATTCTTTGTGATCTCTTCTGCCTGTGACATATTGTAAGAAGAAGCCCTTATAATTTTTTTTATTAAAAAATCTTTTTATCTCTAAAAAACACTTAAGGCTCCTTAAAAGCGTTTATGGATAATACAGATTCCTGCGGGAAGTAATAAATCTTTGATGGCTCATATACGTGAAGTCTTTTATAGCCAAAACAAAACTTTTGTTTTACCGGCCGTGCCGGTATATCCAGTTCTGTTTGACATGGCCATAAACATGTATTTTCAGAAGAAAACGAATTTCATCATGATTACTTGTATGATCATGTTCAGCCAATTTCCTTTTTCACAGATTTTTTAATCTAGCTCACCTTTCCTGAAGTAATGACAAAAAAATATACTCCTTTGATCCTGGATTAAATTCTCAGGCCTTGTGATTACGATTGTGCAAACGCATCCATCCATCCAATCGTTCCTGATCATGATCACCTTTGACAATCTTTGGCACAACTGAAGTAGAAATACAATAGAAAAGCCAGAGATGATAAAGGGCTTTAGAAATTTAAAAAAAATCATGTGCATCATCAAATTGTCAAAAAAGTAGGAAATAGTTTTTGCAACTTGGACAACTTTATTCATCACAAAACAAAATTTTAATGGAATTTGATTTGGGTTTGGATATTTCCTTAAATGTTGCAGTCAAAATGGAAAATTCCGGGATATACCGTTTGTTATTTTCCACAAATTCATGTTTTTCTACTTATTTCTTGGAAATACTCCAATTCTTTCTGAAAAATTAAAAAAAAACTACTTGTTCTTCATTTCACGATTTGGATTTATCAACTAACAAGGGAAAGGCCCCAAGTGCCTCCGTAATCGCATATACCAGACATACTGTCTTAATCAGCATTTTTGTTTGCTTATGAATCCGTTTTTAGTTCACTGCAAAAATGTCAGGGTGATTTTTAATTTTAATTTTTTGTAAAAAATTTCAATTATTTGGAGTCGGATCAACAGCCATTGCTGATTTCAATATCATCATGCATTTTTCAAAGATAACAAAAGCGAGGGAAAGGTCCAGTTTTACCACCTTCCAAACATACAAAATAGGTGAAACGGTTGATTTTACAAGTTGGTGTGAACATCGTTTCAGAGCTGTAATCCCTATGCATTGTAAGTATACAATTTGGTTTAGAAAAATTAAAATTATAAATCTCCCTGACATTTTCACAGTAAACTGAAAGCGGATTCATAAGCAAAACAAAATGTTGACTAAGACAGTATGTCCGGTATATGCGATTAAGGGGGGGCACTTGGGACCTTTCCCTTGTAAGCATATTAAACCCATTACTGCTTCAGTTGCTCCAAAAGCCAAAGGTTTTGACGTCTCTGTTTGTCAGGACACATCATTCCATGCATACCAAGCCATTGTGATTGTGATTGATCTTGTCTCAGGAAAAAGTCTAAAATTAAAATACGAGTCACATTATCATCTAGACAAATCTGCCTTGCTTTACGATATGATCAATACCTATTTGCATGATATGCTTCTGAAACTGATGTGTTTCCAACCTGTTACTTCCACACAAAAAAAAATCAATACTTCCTTTTTTGTTCGAGATGTATTCTTATTCTTTTAATTAAAATGAAAATAGGCCTTTTTCTTCTATGAAAACAAAGCTTAATTTTAAAGAAGAAAGCATTACAGTTTCGTATTGGTTACCTCATTTTTAATGAAAATGGATTTAGTTTCAGTAACCTTTTGATGAAAATAACAGCAGAAAACTAAATTCAATTTTTTATGTTCAGCCAAAAATGTTGTAACGCAAACACATTTAATTTAAAAATCGAACAAAAAAATTCCACCCATTCCACACTCCACGTGTAAAATTTTTCTGGCTTGCCTCGTTATAATAATGGGAAAAAGGGAGCGGGTTTATCATTATCATTTTTGCCTTTCGTTTGTGACTTGTGATTTTTGATTGCAATCACATCAAAAGAAAATTATATAATGACAAGGTTTGTCTGGCCTTGCCTCCTGCTTCATTTTCCCTAAAACATTTTT
>JAHZMX010004052.1:0-11104 GCA_027743895.1 Seira musarum
ACTTAAGCTACATCAATAGTGTAGATTTGTATTTTACTATTTCAAACTTTGACCTAAGGGCGACTCAAATATAGTATTTCAATATACGTTTAAAACTACCAAAAAGTTGATTTGTGATAACTTTCTTGATTGATAGTCTTGAAACAAGAGTATGAACAAGTCATTGGGGCACCCTGAAACAGTTTGGTTTACACAGACCTAGATTCTAGATAACATTAGCCGTAGCTGGAAATTACCAGTTTGCCCAACTACATCTTCGTCAAATTCGTCAGCAGCAAAAGGGTCACTCAAATCAAGATAATTAATTGACTTCCTACCTTAATCGGACAAATTCCGTTCATATCACGAGTCAATAATATTTTTTGGAGGAAATGCATTTTGGATGATGTGTAATTAAAGATGAAGGAAGGAAAAACTGTTTACGTTTTTTGTAATTGATAGTCGTTTTGGAATATCAATGCTGCATCAATTAAGAAAATTGTCTACGTACGTATATACCTAGATCAAACTGAATTTTTTGTTTATGTTTGGGTTGATCATTTTATCATCCTCATCCTCTTTGTTGTACCTTTGATCCACGATCCACCGGCAACCCAAACCAAATACAAAACTTGATTCAGACAAAAAGGGAAGAGTTCAAAAGTTTACTTGCATTGAATTGAAGAGATGCAGAGTCTAAAGTCCAAAAATCACTTTTAGACGCAGCAGACATGATGGCCAGGTTTATAGATTTTTGAGATAGAAAAATACTTAATTTGTGCTGATGACGAATTATTCAAGGTTATTCTTTAGGGTCGATTTTGTATTTACCATAAAAGCGGTCACGGTCACGGGCTGTTCTCTATCCAGTTTCCCCTAAAATGAGCAGACAAAGCCGATTTTTACAAATGCATACATGAAGAAAGATAGGTCCATGTATTTCTGCATCATGAAACTGGAAGAGTTCATTAAATATCATAGGTGTAACTTTGAAAGTTTTGTCTACTAACAAAAGTTGAAAATTATCTAAAATTAAAACATTTTTGTATTTTTTGAAACAGCTGCAAGGAAACGCGAATAAAGTACCTGTATTGACAACAATTGTGGTCCACACAGGTGAATCGTTTGTCATTGAAGGGCCGGTCGGTGCGCAAGCCCGTTACCGGGGAGTCCTGGGCACGATTGCCACTATTTCTCGGGAAGAAGGTTTCCGGAGTTTGTATAATGGACTTAACCCGGGGCTTCAGCGTCAGTTATGTTTCGCATCAGTCCGTTTGGGCATGTATGAGCCAGTGAAATCTCGCTACCAGCAACTTCTCAAAGGTACAAATCACATTTGAGAATGTAAAGGGTCGAGAGGGAAAAGTTCAAAGTACGAACACTTTTTTATTATTCATTAATTTAATTTCGCAGTCAAAGAGTCAAAGAGCGGCTTTCTAGATGTGACGGCTAGGATAATGGCTGGCTTGTGCCACCCCTGGAACTTATCGTGGAGCTGTTGATTGCGCAGTTCAGACATTTGTTCGGGAAGGGCCTACCGCATTCTACAAGGGTTTCATGCCTTCATTCACTAGACTGGTTTCCTGGAACATTGTTATGTGGTTGACATATGAGCAATTGAAGCGCGTCGTTGTAAACAAGTATGATGAATATGAGGCTTGTTCCCCACACGGAGGATCTGCATTACTTAGAACGACCCACTATAAGTCCGAAAACGACGTCGGTCCAATGAGCTGTGAAGAGTTTCTCAGATCTTTCCGAATCTATCGTATTTATTTAATTATAATTATATTTTGTAGTACCTATTGAGCTCAAACTCAATTTGCCGATTATAAAAAAAATACTGTTTGACGACATAAGTATTGAATTCCCACTTTATTTAAAAGTTTTACGTCTAAGATAAACTGACTTTGAGGGCGCTTGTTATTGGACATTAGTGCGTATTGTTTTTGTTTGTAACGGATTGAGCATTCTTATTCGCACTCTATCCTTGAGCAAGCGATTAAACATGATGATATCAAGAAACAAATTAAAGAAATTGAAAATTACAAAACAACTGAATCTTAATCGTTATTTATTTTATTTCAGCAGTACGATATAAGGTCAAATACTATATCACTCACTCTGATTTATCTTCAACTTTACATAAGTATCAGTATCACTTGATTAGTAAGCGTAAATCATTGGGCGCTCAGTTCTGAGGTTTATATTCAGGTACATTAGTAATTGTTAAAAAAGGTACACTGTCACAGACTGGGATCCTAACACCCTTTCTTAACAAATAAACATTCTATTAAAATTAAACTTTGAGCTGTAGTTGACTAATTTATTAATTTCCCTTAAAACTTTCTATAACAGCAAGGGGCTCTTCATAGATATTTAACTTTTGCTGTTGAGCTAAAGACTGCATTTTCAAATCCATTGTTTGAATGGCTTCGCACAATCCTTCGCCTATTTCCCAAAGTTGTCCGCTTCCAAAGGTTATTCCCTACAGCAAATAAGGATAAATAACTTTTAGAATTGACTAAACATGAAAATGAATTTATTAAGTAACTTGGATTTTTTAACGCCTACTTTAAATGGGCCCCTGTCACAGCCGCAATAGGAACATTCCAATGTAAACGAGCATGGAATGCCAAACTCTCGCCAAACTGCAACCCGAGCAGTGCTTTCTCTAGATTTCCTTACGTCGTAATGACAAAAATGCATTACAAAATAAGGACAATGCACTGACATGCTTTCTGCTAGCGCCTAAAGAATTCGGAAAATTGCATTTTAATCGACGCATAAAGTGCAACAAAAGAATTTGAAGAAGAAAATCTCACATAAAGCTTTTGTGGATTTTCTGGTGTTATCCTATCCTCTTGTCTCCACGACCTTGCGTACGAGCAGCCATAAAAGAAAGCATTTTTTCTCCGCGAATGTCCATGTAAATCTAAAAACAACACTGGCTGTTTTCCCCTGATTCTGCAAGTATAAGCCACTAACATCTTTGTTCCATATATACTAGGATGAAGCGTTTCATTAGGGTTCTTCCAACATCTATTAAGATCTTGCGACGTGAGACCAGATCTATGACTTTGAGGTCAAAATTACGAAATCACGTCATTATTAGTGTGTCATTTTCTAAATGTCATTAAAAGTAGAAATAGATATTCATTCATTACTTACCATCCATTAACAACCCCTTCCACGTTTAACATAGGTATAATCTTAAACACAAAACGATTGAGCAATTCTTCAATGTGATTTCCTAAAATGAGTTTTCTCAAAATGCCCATCATCACCCATGAAGCGTTTGTCTCTCCAGGATGAACTCTACTAGTGATAAATACGACTTCTCTATCTGGTATACTACTAATCTCACTATCTTCATTATTTTTAGGTGGAAGAGGTCCAGTAATCGTAATTAAAGGAATGTCATTTCCATCAAGTGACTTGCAAAGAACATCGTAACGGCAGTGCACCTTATCGGAATGCTTTACGGTTGATAATAAATTGTGGATTTCCACCATAAGTCGAGTATAAGTGTAAGGAATATAGTAGGCAATGTACACAATATCTCCTTTGTTCTGAAAGGTAAGCGTAAAGGATAAAGAGTGGTAGGTTTTCACAGACTTCTTTCCAATGCACTTGTATCCATTTCGATAGTAGCAAATTCCCGTGCCACTTCTAACCCAGCCAGGTTTCTGCTTAATTGCATCCATAACGGAGAAAACAACTGGCTGCATTCCATAATTAAAAAGACTATTCGTTTTGATACAGTTGACAATGTTGAACGTGTAGTGGGTGTCATCACAAACATTTCCCACTTGGAAATAGAACCACTGATTGTGGCGCGAGCTGTTGATATCCGAAGTGAGGAACAAGTCGTACTCGCGTTCACCTATTTGAATGGCCTTGCGTAAATTGCCAGACTCAAATCGAGACTCGAAATAGAGTGGTGATTTGGGATCATATCGTCCTACTTCGTTTTCATCTGTATTCCCGAGAAGAGGTTTGAAAGATTTATGGGACTTTGATGAGGAATCCGTATTGCTTGTTGACTGCTCTATTTCAATGAGCTCATCGAGAGAATATACGATTCTTGGGCGGAATCCCGGGTGTTCACTCATTGCACGAGCCATACATGCGTAGACCTTTTTACGAATGGTCGTTCGATCCGCACTCGCGCAAAGACTCTCGACTTGCCTTCCGCTTATACCAAAGCATATGTCAGGATACGCAAGTTTTACGAAAGGGGAAACATGATGAATCCTATTTGCCAATTTGAAATACAGTTTTCTTAAAGTTTCCATCTTTGGCAATTTCGCACCATGTCGACTTGTCCAAGAGTATTTGTGAATAGCTATGGGGTAAGATGATACAGAAAGCTGAGATTTACTTCCATGCCCTCCATAGTTGGAGACATCTTCCTTATCGTCAGTTTCATTTTCCGCATCTTCCAAAGAATCTTCTAGAATGCAATGGCTCATTGCTTCGTCTAACTTTTCCATTTTTGCAAGAAGTGTGTCGGGTTCATTTTCATTTAATTCTACGTAATTTGGAGAAAGTTCCCGGAAGTAATATGAAAATCTTGCCATTTTGTCTAATATTGCTCTCTCAGTAAGTTCGGGATCACCGGCAGTGTTCAATCGCGAGTTTCGCCTACTGAGCATTTTTGGTGACATGCTAGTACCAACCTCGATTTGATCATCATCATCTTTATCACAAAGTTCGTCATTGTCACTGTTTTCATCATCCTCGTTTTCACTTTCTAACGAATCCTCATCTTCATTGTCTTCTCCATCGTCGACATCATCTTCATCACTACTGCTCCCAGAGTCCACCATAACGAGTGAAGCATCAAGGTTCCCATCAGATGGTCTTGGAATCTGAAATTTGATGGGACATTCAAGACCCTCCAAAGGCAGATTCTCCTTTTCGTAGCAAATGTATATCATTGCGCAAGCCTTCATGATCACTTCATCAAAAGCTCGTTCTTGTGGACATTGTTCGCAAAATGAACGAATTAAATTGATCGCATCGGAGGTTTTAAGCGCCGGTTTTCCTGACTCTGTAATACATATAAAGTCAAGAAAAAAATTAATGAAATTCCAAGTGGAGTTTTTAGGCTCCGTCAACATCTGAAATTTATGTGTGTTGCAAATCATTTATCTTGAAAAATTATGATGGGTAAATTTGTTACAACATGACATACTCGTTCTGGCAAGATGCGTGTAGATATTGATAACCGACTTGCTCAATTTCAGCAAGCCTTTTCCTTTCCATTGGGACCAGTGCCGAAAAAAGCCCAGGACCTTGACCAAGAGACCAGCCTTCAAAAATCTCACCGAGTTCTTTTCTTCAAAGAAAGCAAAATAAGAAAAAAATATATGATTGCATGCTCATTTGAAAAAAAGTCGCAGGATGAGGATGAGATGATCCACTGATACGAATCAAAATTAACGGTTATGCTTACATGCACGCGTAATTTACAACCATCATCAGATCTATTTAATTTGTTTAGTTATTTTCTACGCTTTACTTACTGTCTCTAGTGAGCAAACCGAGTGACTCCATGAGCATCAACATTTTTTGGTTTGGCTGCTGATTTACAACTGTAAATGCCCGTTTTGCTGTTTGCATCACCTTGTCTTTTCCCAAAATATTGGCGACACGACCTACGAACAGAGAAGAAATATTTTGCGCACCTACGTAACTTATCAAAGTTTTTAACGGTGACATGATTTTTTCGCACGATATACGTGCTCCTTGTGAAAAAAATTAATTGCTCTTTAGAGCAGCATTTTTCACGATTTTACAAACACAAAGAAAAATAAACTCTTACGGCATTTTGATAGCTGTCTCAGAATTTTCAAAAGTGGGAAGTGCAGGTTGGACTTGCTAAAAAATAACTTTTTGAAAACATCATGGAAAAACTTTACTTTCAGCATCTGTCGTACTTTGTCCGAAAAATGGGAATCTGTGAAAAGAGTAAAATATATACGACATTTGAAATAAAGGTTCTTTAAAAGAGATAAAGAAAAAAGAAAAGTACTTATTCAAGTTTTAAAGGAATTTGGGAAAACACTTTATGACCATCATGGCTAAATTCATTTTGTGCAAAAACACCCATCACTTGGCTCACTTGAAGTAAATTATATTTATGGAACATTTCTCGAAAATAATTCGGAGATTTTTTGTGTAGAAAAATATTTACAGCGCGTTTGTGCGATAAATGAAGCACATCAAAAGTAAAACAAACAAGATTAAACACTCAAGAAAAAAAAGCAAGAGTTTCATTTTGAGATTATCAAATGCGTAAAGTGCCTATAGCGCGTTGACGGATGACAGCATTTTCCCAAAGGATTTGACAAGATCTTTTCAAACAAAAGATGGCCACATAAAATTTAATGCGGGATCATATAAACAAATCAGATTTGAACATGAAAAAGATACTGCAGATGTGTTGAGTGGAGATGGGAAGAATTCATTACGATAAATGAGCCTATTGCCCTCATTTCCCAAGATATTAGAAACATGTGCAAACGATAGTGGTAGGTATGTGTGAAATGAAAAGGTGATAGGCTTTTTCTCTCTTTCGAACCTTTGGCAGTCACGCCGGCTAAAAACCAGATGAAATCGGCAGTAGTGGCTGTCCCATTGCCAAGATCATTGTAACCACTACAGATGGTTGCGATCGTGGCATAGTTACTCATTACATAACCCTTATTTGTGCCACCTTCTCTGCCAGAAACCGAAATGTCTTCAAAGGATACGGTGGCTGGCGTTGTGGAAGATGCTGGGGTTGTGGATGTTGTCACAGCTTTTGAGGAGCTCGTGCTCTTCGACCTACTACTTTTAACCAACTGCCTAAGGACAGACACAGACACTGCCAAATAGTTTGCGTCAAGGCATTGCTTCACTATTGCAGTGCGTTGTTTACCTAAAGAAAAAAAGAAAGAAAAATTAAATTTGCACACATTCATCATTCATTACCTTTCTCTCTCATGAATTCCTTTCTCTAAATTGGTTTATTTATGTAGCACAAGAAATATTGTCACTATAATGGATGGAATGAGGTGGCATGTTACTTAATTTTCCGACTTGTACAAGCGTAATTTAATATGTTTACGGCATTTCAATGATATGGAATTCTCGCCAAAGAGGCAGGAACGTGGATTCAGCAAATGACAAGTGGAGCTATTAATTCACGTCGTTTTTGTATTCGCCGAAATGAACATTTTGGAAATGCTTCCATTTGGTCAGGTATGCAAAACTGCAAATCATATTAATTTTAAATAGCCACCTATTCATGGCAGGCGTGGTGATGAAAGGGGCGTACATGTGAAGGAAAAACGTTTGAAGCTGTAAAATATGAAATGTGCAACAAGAACATTTCATTATTAATTATTAGGCGATAAAAATCTTTACTGTTCCAGTTCCAATTATTAGTGACTAATAAAGTTGGAATAGGACTCCAAAGAAAATGTTTGATTTATGATTTCCAATTAATATTAATTGCATGCAATATCCATTCTTGACACTAAAAAAGATTGAATGTCTTTCAGAAAGATAAAAATCAAATAAAATACTTACCGCTTCTTTGGCTAACTAACTCCCGAAGAATTTTTGCAGTCTTTTCTCCAACCTTGTACGACGTGGTGTACTGCAAAAAAAAATAAATAAAAAAAAAGATTTCATCAGTCTCTTCAAAGGGAATTGAATGGCAGTTTGTATGGAATATGGAATATATTTACCTCCAACAATTCCAGTAAAATACGAGCTCCATTGGTCTCAACAAAATATTCAATGAGGGCTTTACGAGGAATATCCGCTGAGGAATCGACAAAATAAAGTTATTCAGATACAATCCCGTCTCATGAAGTTTTGATTTTGACGGGTGGAAAATTAGCATTTCTTTCTTACCATCGGATGACAGAACAGCAAGAGCAGAAGTTATGGCCCAAGGAACGGGATTGTCATCATTTTCTCTTTTCCCCAATTCTATATCTATCCGACTTTGCGTAAAACACGAGATTACAGTATCACGAAGTCCGAAAAACCAAGACAAATCAATTTCTGCGTTGGCTTCAAGATGAGCTTGAGATGCGAATGATTGCGCTTCCATCTCGAATCCAATTTTTCACTTTGACAGAAAATAGATGGAAATATGAACTAGAAGACAAGGAAAACAGGAAATGAACTATCAAATCTAGAAAGTAGGCATTCAAAAAGGATTTTCCAACGATCGATCAAAGCTGTCACCACCTTTCACAAAACACACTGCACAAAATGCAAAACTTTTGGTCTTGATAAAGCTTTGTTGAACTGGATTTGTCGTTGGTTAGCCTAACTTATTCCTTGAGACCGACTCGCGCTTTCTCCTCTTTCCTCTCACCTAATCCGATCGAAACTGACCACTAGTCCTCTCCAGGATTTCTCTTTTTAATGAATAATGTCATTTGGCTTGACTGATGACGACGGTGTACAGCGTAGGCGTATATTTTTAGAATCAGCAGGATCATATCTTGATCTTTATTGCGCTCTGTCTTGCCACGCTTATTAACATAAAAAACGGTGCTAGGATGGAATGGAGAGAAACAAAGTATTTGTGTGTCCCCGTCTTCTTTCTTCTCTTATGCGTAGCCAGAAGCAGTTGTTGTGATGTTGAATCGGTAATATTGTGACAAAAGTCAATGGTGCGACAGTTTGCCGTTCTTTTGGCAAAATGTCAAACCTTTCCTGAGATTCTATCGCTACACTAAATACAAATAAGTAAAATGAAACTAAGAAAACCATGTGTTTAGAATAAAGATAAAAACTCTTCTTTTCGCAAATCTTCTCAGGCAAATTGCAAAAAAATATCACTGCAAAAAGGATGCAGTCAGACTTTTGGATCACACTAGAAAACTCAAATTAATGAGAAATGTTGTCTTGGGTTTATACAACAACAAAAATTGCGACAAGATATTTTGCAAATTGCAAAAATATTTTCGTCTTACTTTACCCCTCCCGATTTACTGATTAAATTCACAGAAGATATGCATGAAATGTATAAGGGTCTTTAAGAAAATATTCTCCTGACTCCTGGTTTTTGCAACGACATCAAAAACAGAATAAAACTCGTTTTTTGAAATCATGTTCATGATCTAGAACGCGTATGATCATCATTTTGCATGTCTGAGGCCGACTGAACTGCATTTCGGTGGAAAAGTGATGCCGAACTGAAACGGACGCTCGAACGCATTTTCAAATGAGCATGCCAGAACAAACCGTAAAGCGAAAATCAGATTTCGATGTTTATCTTTTCGAGTATCGACATTTGTTCGAGCAGAGCAAGAGCGAGAGCAGATTTTCAGAAGACGGGATGTAGATGTAGCTAGCGAGAAACTTAATTGTGCATTTCTCTGCAAGATTTGCAAAGTTAAAAAAATATGGGAACCTCAATGTCTCTTATTGCGAAATACGAAGTTAACTAATTATTTTGAAAGTTGATCATGTTCATTTGGCGTAAGTATCGGATGTATGTGTTCTTGACAGCTGCTGCAAAATTTTTAGTTGGGTTAACTCCATAAGACAAGGTTTGTTGAAGTCAAGAAGCCTTTTTTCTACCAATCGGTCTAATGTTCTATATCCTATCATGCAAAATTAGAAAAAAATCTTTGCTCGCGTAAGACTTTTCCAAACAAAGAAAAAAGAAAAGAGAAAAAGATTTTTTGCATTTTTGGAATCGAGGTTTTTAGTTCTGTTTTGTTCAGTTTGCTTATTTTTTCTGAGAATACAATGCATTACATTGCGCATTTTCTTTTTCTGTCTAACGTAAACCTACTTATTTAAAATGGGAAGTGTCACCTTCAAATGAATTGGGAAATACAAACTGATGAGATATCTGTGTCAAATATATGCACTCTGAAAATGAATAATTAGTTGAATAAAAACAACGCATTCAACACCCCTGCACTGGAATATTTTAAAACTTTTTTTACAGCGAGGCCACAATTTCTCAAGGTTTACCCCCTCGTATTTGTAATAAAATGAAAGAAAATGAATCATTTTTCACAAGGACAAACTGCAGCTTTCTTTGGTGGACTCGATAAATCCAATTTGAATTCAAGTCTAGAAATAATAATGACACGTGAAAATTCCTAGCATTTTCCGATCTTGGACAATTTAAATTAATGAAATACATAACCTTCGGTCGTAACCGTAACGTCATAAGTATGTATGTAATAAGGAATAACTACCAATGTCATACAAGACTGCTTTTAAGATACAGTGAAGACAATAAATGTATTCATTTAATTTATATTCTACCCCTAAATCCGCATGGCATATTACCTATTACCCATTTAAAAAATGTAAATATATCATCCAAGCGCCAGCACCCACACAACATTAACAGATCTTATTTTGACCATGTGTTAATATTTAAAAACTTTGACATATACCATATAAAATAATGAAATCATATAATGTAATTGGCCGACATTCCTGAACACTGATCATGATCGGTTTCAGAGGCAGGTGAAAACGTCGGTTTTTTTAAACTCTTTGTTGAGTGCCAAGTTCCTTTCTCCACAAAAAAACAAAACGCAAGAAGAACCTAAAAGCTATACATAAAAATTTGCACTTGCCTCTGTTTTCCGTTGTCAAATAATAATATTGCAATGATCAATGATGTGATTTTTCGATGCAAATTCGGTAACGTGTGCGAATGATTATATTTTGTCGTACTCGACATTAATCATTGACCCAACAATCACTTCATTTTTTGGAGACACTTCACTGTTTTTGAAAACTGGTCATACCGCACATCTTATTAAACCCGAACTCCACATACATATCACATCACTGATATCCTAATTACTGTAAATGAACGGAATTTGATACAACTGACTGTGACTGCATCATATATTACTAGTTTTCATATTATACATATATTTACAAAAAAATATAAAAACCACAAATGATGAGGTCATTTTCCAGGCAGGATGATCACGATCAGACATCAGAAAATATTTTAAGAAACAGTCAAGTTGCAAATCTATAAGCACATGTCATGTCACATTAGATATCAGCTGAAAACTCATGTGGCCTTACATATATACATCCGTCACCGTGTACCAAAGTAGAGTTTTAC
>JAHZMX010004053.1:0-10058 GCA_027743895.1 Seira musarum
CTCAATTTAATTTCTTAGCATTTTTCAACCGAAATTATGTTTTCACAAAGTTGCTGCAATCATGATTTTTCGACCGAACTTTTTCGTACGAACAGGTTAAAATTGAGCTTAAGGGATTTCTCATGGTTGCTATGATATTTTTAAATACGGATTTTGCAATCGTGTTCAGGGCATTCAAATGCATGTGGCGTTTTTTGTTTTGTCAAAACTGTCAAAAGTTAAAAAACGTCAAATGACACTTTTCGTCAATTTGACAGATTGTCATATTCTCACGAATCATGATTGCCATGGAATTTTAAACAAATCGAGTTCACTATGGTTCAAAGGAAAGGCTCACCATTCTTTCAGAATTGCACATTCTTTTATTCAAATTGCCGGAGAAACCATCTTTTTCGAATTTAAAAACATAAAATAAAAAAGCCCCATGCTTTCGTTTGAAACCAAAACCATACAAATCGGTTTAGCCGTTGAATATATGACCCCGTTTGTCATGTCAGGCCCGAACGAAAGGTTCAATTAAGGAAGCTGAAAGTTTGGAGACTAACTAGTAAGTCGAAGACACTCTACTCAATGGTGCAATAATCGTTGGTATTCTAAGGTTCGAGGGAAATGTGCATCAGTCCAGCCGTAAGCGATCTGACCTACCATTCGTAATATGCATAAAATATGTATTTATCATTTTTCTTTGCTAGAAAAAAACAACTAGTGCTGTTAAAACAGTGATAAGAAGGTAGCTAAGTAAAGGTTTAAATACTGTCTTTGACATCGACATCCAGTTGTAATGTCCTGTTGATATTGTTGTCCATCACGTCCCATAAATTTTCATAAAATGCATACTTCATATCCATATCACAACAGTATACATGCAAATTGTTTTAATCACCGATTGCCGTTTACAGTTAATAAATTTCAAAATTGTAATGTAACAATCTTATTCAGTTTTTAAAGGGCTTTCGAATGAGCTATCACAAGTTATCACAAGATATGTGTTCCATTTGAAAAAAAATCTTCACCGGCCTCCTGCCGTTGACCGTTAAAAAATTTCAAATGCACAGTCTGGCTTAGTTTTTCATGGGCTTTCGAATATACTAAGCTATAGCAAGCCATAGGTTCCATTTGAAAAAAAATTCAACCGCTAACCCTGCCGTTAATAGTTTACCTAAAATTCTGAAAAACAATAGGGTTCGTCCTCAGTAAGCTTTGTTCCAAATTTGAGGTCAATCGGTGACCTCGTTCGAGAGTTAATCGATCGGACAGACGGTCACATCAATCTCAATACTCGCTTAGCTTCGCTCAGCTACGTAATAAATATCATTGATGTAAGGCCCGGTTCTAGGCTCAAAGTTTGCTTATCCAGTTTTCTGGGAAATGTTGAATTTGCTTCTCGTATTTCATACGTTTCTGGTTGCTTAAAATTGTCCTCCAAGTATTGTAACTTTAGTATTGTTCATTTTAAGGCGTCCGGTTCAGAGTCTACACAAGCGTATTCGTATGTATGTACTTATAAGTACAGGCTAGAAAGATTAGGAGCTTGCATGCATCTTTGTTATGAGTACCCCAACCCATTCATCTCATCTCATCATCACCAATAGTTCATGGCCCTTTTGGTTGAATTTAATCCATTTTCTAATGAATCCTGTCTTTTCATAATCCCTTAGCCTTAATCTTTTCTATTTTTGAACAAAGCTATTTAATTTTTACCTCTTACAATTCGTGGTCACTGGAAGAAAATAATCGTTTGCAGTATTTTAAATCCTCTGAAAATATTACACAAAAAATGTTAGTCACTTATAGTTATTGTTCTACTTCTTGATTTGAAGGAGTTTATAATTTTAAGAACTAGCGATATTGATAATATACATAAAGTTAGTAAAAGACCATAAGTCCAAGCAGGCAGTTGTTGAACTATTTGTTTCAAAACTTTTTCTCGTTGGTTTTTCATAGAATGATGATGATGATGATGCATAAGTAAACCTATGTTTATCAAGTTTGGTTCTGGATGAGAAATCATGAAGTGGAAGGACCCTAAATCACTACCTATTTGACTATAAAAAAAAGTTTATATAAGTAATATGGCATGCAAGTATTACCTAAACTTTGTTTCGTGTTGAATAAAACGAGTATAATAGCTCTTATATCATTTTACACGTTTTCCAGCAGAAGAACTTGAGTCGTGTGCTTTTATTATATCCAATCCAACCCTCTTTTTTCATCTCTCTTTTTGCCTTAGTTAGTTCTCTTCGTTCCATTCTCCATCCATGATGTTCCGTGCTTCTCTTGCTCTCTATTTTTTGCCGTTTCTCTGATTCTTAATGTTCCCTCTTGGTCTCCCTCTTTGACTACGTTATTGCTCTCTGATCTCTTCAGTAGAGGAGCTTTTCGCTTTTCAAGATCAAAAAATAAAGGTTTGATGAAAATGCTTACTGGCAAGCAAGCAAGTGGCAAGTACCACGATTCGGAAATCTCTTTCCGATTAAAGTGGTCTGATTCCTCATTAGCATCTTCAATGGATGCGTTTTTTCCTCAGGTGGTCCGCCAACATTTTTTATGCTTCGATATTTGTCACCTATACATAATCAGTCAAGTACCAGTCATATCAAGTATTGTTTATCAGTAACTCAAATTCTGAAGATTTCACACTGAAACCTAAGAACAATTTTTGTTTTCGAATATTGTATTTTCATAATAGCAATAGTAGATCTCTGAAATGGCCAAACATGATAAACAATTCTTTTCTAATCAGAAAATCATGTCTGCTTTAGAAGACATTTTTGCGTTCCGATGACAAGCAAACATCCCTCTCTACCACTCGTTTTTTATCACATCCCGCAGAAAAAACAGGCTTATCATCATCAGATTCGCACGAAGGAAATTGAGGAAAACATCTTATTGAGTCATGAGAGTACCTGTTAACTAACCTAATCCTCATCCTGATCACCGCCACTCTTCATTATCATAAATTGCAAACAAGTTTGGCGGATAGTGACTAGAGACGGGATAAAAAGGGAGCCTCTTGTCGTTACACTCGTATTTGCATTATTAATCTGCATTATAACCATAGCCTTCATGTTGGTGTATATGTGTAGGTATCTGCAATATATCAAGTATCCTTCTTGGAGTTCTCCTCTCTCATAATTTCTTTCATATTCTTTGAGGATGTGGCATGGCATGACCATGAAGTCATGAATATGTGTCTATGCGGAATTTCAAACGTACTTTTATTTGATTGTAATTTACTGACACATTGTTATTTCCCGTCTGTTTAGCAATTCACATTTACAGTAAGAAATAAAGTAAATCTATTGCTGAGATTTTATAAAACATACAGATTTTTTGTTAACTTTATTAAATAAAGTTTATTTTGATTCGAATTTTCTTGAGGGAAGAAACTGTCAACATTTCGATGTTTCTTTGAAAATTACCTGATACTTTACGTATTCCAGGATTAAAAGCAGAAAAAATCAACGCGAACCTGAAAAAATGTCATGTATTTTCTTCCCTCAATAAATTCATTAAATATCGCTTTGACATGCAAAACTTACTCGAGTTCTTTTTTCTGTGGCAGGCAGCTTTAGTGGAGATGACAAAACAGCTCTAGAAATTGAGAGCCGTCTGTCATGTCGTACTCATAGTCATGTCACTACTCACTCGAACCAACAGCGAATTTGTGTAGTACGCTCATAGCTCATTATAATTTGTCATAATGAAATATTACCGCATAGCTATTATTTCAATTGGCGGTTCAATTCATTTCACTTGAAGCCAAATAAAATAAGTGCTTGTTCTCTTTCTTATCTCACAGCTCACATCATCGCAACAGAAATTTCCAATGCAAATGCAAAGGAAAATGAATGCCACAGCCATCAATATCTCACAACCTCTAGCTTTAATCTGTTACCAATCTTTTATGTCATATCAATATCAATAAACGCTTGGAAAAAATTAAATTACAAGCGAGTGGCAACAAGAATGGCAAACTGTACTTACAATAAAAAAAGGGTTGACTTATCATTAAAGATTGTGAAATTTATGGTCAAGCTCTTTGTGTTTTCAGTATCATTAACATTGTCATCAACACATCGGATCTCATCACATCATCGTCGTCATCGCCATCACTAATCATGTTATGTACT
This sequence comes from Seira musarum, assembly GCA_027743895.1. Classification (NCBI taxonomy): domain Eukaryota; kingdom Metazoa; phylum Arthropoda; class Collembola; order Entomobryomorpha; family Entomobryidae; genus Seira; species Seira musarum. The sequence goes on from JAHZMX010004053.1 coordinate 4,134, forward strand.
TGTTGTTGTGTTCAGCTCGGTTCAGTTTCTTGTGCTGCTTTTGCTTGCTCCTCCTGTTCCTCTTGATTGCTATTATGGGAAAATATTGAAATTGCTAGTTTGATAATAGGATCATCAAGAAAAGACGAAATGAATAAAACGTGCGTCTTTTTATGCAAAGTGCGTGCAATACCGTACATGAAAAAAATGAGACTTTTTTAGTATTGCATTATTGTGTGATGTGATGTAGTCATGAAGGATTTTTTTTAAAGTAAAGCGAAAACGCGAGGAGCTAGCTCAACAATCATTTATTTTTATGATGAAGCAATAAGTACAGAGACTACAGAAAAGATAAAATAATACACGGATTCAAATGCATTTAAAAGCATATCATGAAAAAAAGAAGGCCCTTATTCATATCAACGTTGTACGGACCTTCTGTGTGAGTATACCTATAAATGTATTGGGTGAACTCACACGAGACAAGTATGCTATGGACGAGATAGATTGCTTTTGCTTCTTGTAACAATCCAAACGCAACTAAACTTGCACGAAACATTTACTGCAGAGCTGAGAGGGCATGTACGAGCAACGAGCAAACTTTGAGGAAAATGAAAATGCTGGTAAAGCTAAAGCTTTTATGCCTGTGTCAAAGTAAGCCAAAGCCCCAGACCAGACCAATGCAATGAAACTCAAAGCAGAAGAGAGGAGAAAAAAAAGCTCGAGCAAACTGTATGTAATTCGGCTTCAAGAAACACACTCACCAGCAGAAGGTAACTTGTCGTGAAAGAGACTGGTCGTTGCTCATATTCAGCTCTTCCTTCGTATTTTTTCTGAAGCAAAAACGCTCTCTGAAAATTCTCTGTTGGCTAAAGCAAGCATATAATCATCGCTCTCCTAAGCTCTCACATTTTTAACTGTTTGTTTTCCTGTATGCATATTAAACGCAAACTGGTAGGAACAGAGCAGATATTTTTTCCACAAAAAGATTTTCAGTTTTTGTCCACGGCGGATTGAGCATTTTTTTTCTTCTTGGGAAACGAGAGAAAACCAAACCACGACTTCCGTTCATTTGAAGATCTCAAAAAAAGCACTTACCAGTAAAAAAGAAACAGTATAAGTATGAAAAGAAAAAGAGTACGAAGAATTTAGTGAGAGAATAAAGAAGGAGGAAGGAATTAAGATTAAGAAAATAAGTGACCGGACGAACACATGGAAGTATTTTTTTTTCTTTTTGCAAAAAATGCGAGACAGATTTCCCGATTTCAATGAAAAGACTTTGATTGTGTTCCCATTATCATCACATCATCATCGTCATCACCGACACCGTTCTCTTGCCTGATAATATTAAGAAGTACATAAAAGAAGCGTTCTCTTGGCTTCGCAGGGATCAGAGAAGAAAGCCATATCAAGTCGCAAGTGATCTTTTGCCCCGAAAATAACAGAGATTTAATAGAACAGCAACAACAACAACACACACATACACACACATAGACATACGCAGACAGATCTCCAGTTTTTGTACGGTACAATTTAGTCTAAAAAAACATTCTCATTTTGGTGTAGGTCTTGCTTGACTCGAAACTTTTTTTTGTCGTGTTGGCTTTCCGATAGAAATAGGATTACGGCGATTACGGAGCTGTAAAAACTCTACTGGATTAAAAGGAACAGAAAAAAGTTCGCACGCTTTCAATTACTAGAAGCGTTTTTCTTCACTTCCCTGTTTATGAAGACTTTTCTTTTTCATGCGAAAAATATGGGAAGCGGATGAATTTCTCCGAGGAAAATCTGCACCTACTTAAATTGCAGAGAATATCTGACTCCATGATCGGGTATCGAGTCCATGAAAACGCTTCCGGTTCATACTTCACTTGATTTTCGTTGTTCACGAAGAGCGAAATAAAACAGGTTTCTTTTTCCTCAGTGAAATGTTCAAGTTCGAAATGTAAAGTGTTGATGTTGATGGGTGATTGAATAAAGTAAATAAAAAAAAAGATCTTTGAAGAAAAAGAGTTAAACTTTTCTCTTATGGGATATATAAAAATTGGATCTATACAAAAGGTAAGGAAAAAACTTTTCTCCTTTGAAAAATATTTTCCTTAGGGAAACGCATTCCTTCACCTTGCCATGCTTGGTGCGCGTCATCATCACGATGATCTAGTAGGGATATCATGTGGCTTATAAATCCGCGCTGTGAAGCAAATAACATGTCATTTTCATGCGGACATTATGGCGTAAAAAGATATTTGTTTTTTATTGGAATGGTCATGGTCGGCATTTTAGAAGAATTTTTACTTTTGTAGTAGTAGTAGTAAGACTAGGCAGCAGAATTCTATACAACATGGAATCATCATCATCATTTTTTTTCATCGTCATCACCAACAGTTTTTGTCGTTGAATTACGCAACACTAGAAGACTTTTTTTTCTAGATAAGTTAACCTGCATTGCATTGCTTTTTTCTCAGATGAATTCAACTCCCTTTTTTTCGTTCTGTTTTTTGGAGTGCCAGTGCCACTGAAAAGCATAAATCAATGGAGGCAATCGTTTTGCTTGCGGTACTCTTCACAGTCGAAATGAACTGTGAACGAAAACGGCTGACACTGACTATATGACTCTGTGAGAACTTAAATATCCCTCTGCGTAGCATTGCATGATGATGATGATACACGAGATTATTTGGCCGCTTGGGCTTGACTAAAACTGATTATGCAATCATCATCATCATGATTATCGTAGTAGTAATAGCTGTAAACTGTGTCTTGCCTTAATCTTGAATCTCTCGACTTTTTTTTTCATGATTTAAAGCAAAGTAAAGTTGAGTAATCTAATAAATTTTATTATGTGAGGTCTTCTTTAACAATGCTATTTGGCGTGAAGTGCAATGGGAGATTAGAATCAAATAAAAAGATACAAGGCTTAGAAGAAACATATGCATTGAGGTGTGATGTACAATGTATGAAGCAATAATAATAATAATAATAATATCAGAACAAGAAAAGGGAGAGATTCTGAATTTAGACTTTTGATGCAGTCATTTATGTCGTCGCGATCGTTAAATCTTCACTTTTATGTTATCGTTTATCTTTTAGGATAGGAATAAATAAAATGTTTAGCGTCATCCCATATAATTAAGTTTAAGGATGGTCATTTATAAAGTGTCTCAAGGTCGCCAGCTCATTAGTATTGATGAATACTAATACTTAAGTACTTAACAACAATTCCATATTCTAATCAATAAGTTGGAAATTATTTCAAAGTTTTGAGGTAAAGAGGTATAATATTTGGTTTTTTCATTGTAAGAACTTCAGTTTGATATTCAATCAAAGAGATAAAACGGTAGAATTCTGATGAAAACATGTTATGGGCTGTAAATGTAAATATGGTCATAATGACATTTTTTTCAAATCCCAATCATGTCAGTAAGGTACTTACCTATACGAATTCACTTCCCTGCATAAGATGCCAGCTGCAGAGTTCGACCTTCTTTAAAGTTGTCTTGAATCAGTATTATTACTGGTATTCCACATATCATTAATGAAATCAGTGTGAATGATAGTGATGATGGTTGATCTGCATGAAAGTTTTGTCTCATTGCAATCGATAAGCGAGCAGGGATGTGAGCTTTCATGTTAGTGAAATCAGATCAGATCGAATAATGGCTTAACTAGGTTTCTACGGTTGTAGCTGAAAGTATCATGCAATGTACCATAGAAAGCCTGTTCTTTTTCGTACATCTACAGCAAGTCTTTTTTCCAGGAAACGTTTGTAGCTTTATTTAATACCTGCCAATCTACGAGCTCACTATGCATTGCTAAAGTAAATATGTAATTTTTTCATATTTTCGAATCATCCTGATAAAGATTTGATTGCTTACACATCCAGCAAGATTGAGATTGATTCGAGAATTCATATAATTGATTAATCAAACATTCTAACATGAAGCCTTGTTTGTTTTATCAGCCTCTGTTCTGTTTTACATTAGACGCTTGAAAATGAAAGCGACAATCCAGACTGACAGTTACACAGCATTTGTAATTACTTTAAGTAAATTCTTAAAAGATACGTTTCCCCATTTTCTCTTTATCCTGGACCTAGGTGAAAAATGAAACTATGTAGCGGTAATATTTTGCATCCTACCTATTCATTATGTTTCGCGAGTAAAAGGAAGAATGAAAATGCTAGGATCAGCAACAAGAATTACTTATGCAACACATTTCCCCCACTCTAGAAAATCTTTACTAGACGAGTTAAAACAAGAAAACCGATTTAGATTTTATGGTTCATAGTAATGGAAAAAATAAAACACGTATAAAAAATCAAAGTTCAATGAACATCGCACGGCAAAAGGTACGTATAAGAGGTATAAGAATATCCATCCAACAATTTTATTACTGTTTTAGATTTTTTGTATGGAGGACTGAGCACTCCTTCCTCTACAATGAGTTTTTATCACTTCACCTACTCTTCTTTGCGGTGGTGGTGAGAAATTGTGTGCTTTTTCGAGTTTCAAGTCTTCTTGCTGGTAGGAAAACGCTGAATTTATGAAAACACCAAAAGCGCTCCCATTTTTCATTGTTTGCAATAACACTCGGGAAAAACATTCCGCAAATACTGTAATACACTAAAAACTCCATTTGTTCTTTCCACAAATATCCATGAAATCTTTCAAGGTATTTCTTTTCGTGCTGACATTTGCTCATTGATTTGTTTAATTAAAATGAACCCCAATAAAGTTCAGTGGCAGTTACGATTATGATGATGAACATTGAGAACCCACAAAATAGTCTGTCATCAGGCCACAGCCATTCACAATATCCTTTTTTGAGCGCATTTTACTGTGCAGTGAGTGAACTCATCGTATTATAATGCACCACAGTTTACATGACCTTAAGCAATTTCAAGTGCTCATTTATACATTATAAGAGTGCATAGCTTTGGTTTGCTTATCTCGAATAAAATTGTTTTGAAAGTAAGCTATTATCTCTAATCATCACTCTTTAATTCATAATTAGTGTACATAAAATACGGCTGAGCCGAGCCATCCTTTTTTTTACATGAAAAACATATTGTTTCAACGTTTGCTTTGAGCTCTTTCCAACACACAACTCCATTTCTTGCTGCTGTTGTGCAGTTCATAATCTTCAGAAGGCCTTCCAAGGCAAAAAAAAAAACTGTCTAATTTTTCACGCTGCGTACGCGTTGTTTTATGTCTTTGACTGAGTTAGTTTTTAAAAGTTGTGTTATGATGATCAACAACATTTCATACCTTAATACCTTCAGTTCAACTTTGAGTGATCTTATATGAATGAATTTTTACAAAGTTTATTTGGTTCATATTACGCACTTAAACCATATTTTTGCAGGTTTTAAAAAGAAAAGGCATAAGCTTAATACGCATTCCTCTTTCTAAAAGAATTTTTTTTTTTTGCTAGAGAGATAAAGTTAAAACCTCATGTTTCATATTCTCTCGTTTTCCTCAGCTAAGGGAAGGGTTAGAGGGAGCAAAAAGTAATATTAAGAGAGGAAAAACGACACAAGAAAAAAGGGCCAGAGTCATTCAGTAAGCCCTGCATAAGAGAAAAAAACACATCACGTCACTTGTGTAAATGTGATTTCAGTTCGTTCTCTCACTCACTCACTCAGATGGTATGGTACGCGTTTGTTTCATGTAGTAAGTTACTATTAGTAGTACGTAGGTACATACATATCATCAACATCATCATCATCATGCGCCTTATAAACGGCGGATATGCATGTACTTAGGCTTATAAATGAAGATAGATCCATAAAATTCACTTTTTTATAAGACTTATATGAGCCCGAGCTATACCTTGTATCAAGTTTTTTTTCATCCTTATAGAATGACGACGAGCCAAATGTATATATATGTGATTATTTTGCTTTTCATGAAAAACTTGTTGTAATATCTGTTATGGTGGTGGTAG
>JAHZMX010004054.1:0-12254 GCA_027743895.1 Seira musarum
CAAATTCTAAAGTTGATATTTTCGTGAGACTAAAATTGGATTATACCAAAAGTTGAAATAATTAATACTAATGACGATCTAATAAACACCGAATTATTTTATAAAATTTGAACGAAATTATAATAATGGATTGTCAGAGATTTTTTATTTGAAAATTCCGCTTACTCCAGAAAACTTTCATATGAAGCGCCTGGAATGAAGCATTCTAGAAGACAAACTAACTTTAGAAGTGACGAAGTAAGTAGTTAATTTGTTTTGCAAAGGTATGCATTTTAATACAAGTATTGGAATTTTGTACTGAAATTTAATTTCCACCGATTGTAGATATTTTGCTCTTGTAATTTTAATATGAACTGCAATTTTAATTGGCATTAGATTAACGCGGCATTGGAGTCCATGTGAATGTATTAGCCATCCGGTAAATTATGCCGCCAAATAAAGTTTACATAAAGTCTATTTTGTTACTCTTGAAACAATTACTTGCATGAGCTTACCTTATACCAATCAAATAATACTTATTTTTCAACTATTCCTTGTGAACTCTACAAAATGCAAATAATCTACATTTCGCTTATCGAACCAATCATAACTCTTAATTTCAGTAAACGAATGGCATTGAAATTATAGCTAGTACCGATTTCTGTAAGCCGACTTCCTGCGGAAATATTTCAGTCATGCGTGATTACAATACAACAATAGTAAAAATCTTCAATCTCATTTTAGTTGGGAACAATTTTGTCCCGAAATTGTACTCGAGAAAATTAACAAGAAGCAACACGAAATATTTGTTTCTATTTGTAAATAACAAAAATGAAATAAAAGGTTTAAACGGAGTGTCTCATCACATACGTCATCTCACAGTGACTGAATTTGAATTCATTTAAATTAACCCTGAATTCATTCGGTTCAATTCAAAAATTATCACGAACCAAGAATTCAAAGTCCACATGGATTTTCCTGATGGTTTACGAAATTTCGATGTGTGAAGATTAGGTTTTGTCACAGGGAGTTTTTACGATGACCAGAATGTGCGGTTAAGTTTATGCTAGGTGCAGACATGATAGTCATCATCTGCAACAAACTTTGTTTGCTCAATATTTGTTCACAAGGGAACCAATTTTGGTGCCCCACCTAATCGCATATACCGAACATACGGTCTAAATCAGCTTTTTTTGCTGGTTTCGAATCCGTGGTCGAAATACTGGAGATATTTCACAATAATTTTTAATTTTAATTTTACTGCCAAAATATGTGTCTATTTGGACAAGCATCGACATCACTTCTGAAAACATATACCTGTCCGCATGATTTTGATATACGGCAGATTGGGGGAAGGCCGGTTACAGCCAAAACCTACGTGAAGAAATACTTCATGCAACGGGTTTTGGAACTTGGAGTTGATCTGCGTTCCAACCAATGCATTGTAAATGGGCATTTTAACTTGCAAAAATCATGATTAATAATTATTGTGAAATATCTCCAGTATTTCGATTACGGATTCGTAACCACCAAAAAACGCAGGTTTCGACAGTATGTCTGGTATATGCGATTAGGGGGGTCACCAAAATCGGTTCCCTTGTAAGTCAGATTTTTTTGCTGGATCCGAACCCGTTGTCGAAATACTGGCGATATATCACAATTGTATTAATTTCAATTTTACTGGAAAAATATTCGCCCACTTGGACGAGCATCGACAGCACTTCTGAAGATTATGCCTGTCCATTTGTTTTTATTACACGACAGGGAAGGAGAAGGCCAGTCGCAGCCAATGACAAATCCATATTACCTCACGCCAAAAGGGTTTTGGAACTTGGTGTTGATCTGCGTTTCGACCAATGCATTGTAAATGGGTATTTGGACACACAAATATTAGAATTAATAATTTTTGTGAAATATCTCCAGTATTTCGACGACGGTTTCGTAACTAGCAAAAAACGCTGATTTCGATAGAATGTCTGTTATATGCGACTAGGGGGCACCAAAATCGGTTCCCTTGTCAGACTTCCAACTACGCATGAAACTCCTTGCAGAATTCTACACAATTAACTGGCTTAACTGCAATATAATACTCTTCAAGTCCATCCTTTTGAACAAAGTTTAATTTAACGCTTACTTAATTTTTTTAAAACAATTTGTAAGGCCAACAACGACAATTTATCAGTCATGATTGCTACAAACTCGTTTCAACACTGACTTCTATAAAATCCAAAATCATTCGTTTTACGCCGAATTCCATTCACATAATCACTTCTAAAATAAGATACTGACTCCGTCTGCAAAACAAAGCTGTTATGCATTCAAATGAATCCTTTTGGTTTGTAAGTCTCAACCAGGTTGCCTTATTTATTATATCCAGTTTGTAAAAATTAACCAAACAAAAATGAGCTTTTAATTCATCGAATACTTCTGTTATTGGGCCACTTTAGCATTAATTCCAAACTAATAAAATCAGTTATTCTAACTTTCTCTAAAAAATTGTTGTTATTATTTCGCCCACTATGCTGGTGCAATCATAGCGAAAATAACGAAATCTGTTATTATGGTAATCACTGTTTCAGATGTGCGAACTGTTCTAGTATCGGACTATCCATTTTTATTGCTACTGATAGAGATTTTAAAGTTTAAGAACTCGAATGATAACGGGAATTTTCGATTTTCAGAAAAATTTCCATTTTCAAATCCTAAACAATTTTGTTCTTGTTATTGCATTTTTCTTGCTCACACGTCAGCTGCTTATTCTGCGTGGCTTACGAATTTAAATAATTATAACAGATAAAGTCGATGCAAAAGTAAACAAAATGAGGTGACAATTGCAAAAACAATTGAAGTTGTGGTTGTTCTGACCAATTCGAAATTGGCAGTCCTAAATGTTTCAATAATTGATAGGATGTTGATTATCGCTTTGTACAAGACATGGAATTCTACGAATCGGCGAAGGACCTGTAAATAGCAACAAATGTAAATTTTGGAGGGATTATTCAAAAAAGGATTTCCAGTTCCATGCTATTTTTGAAATCTTGAATTCCAGTTTTTGGTGATTTTAGATCTATTTTTGATTGTAGCATTTTTATCGTTACCAGCATCCAAATTAGTTGCATCGGCGTATTACACAAACCCTAAAATTTTTTACAACTTAAGCAAAGTCAAAGTAGAGGTGCGTATTAGCGAAGAAATTTGACTTACTTTCTTGTCTCGTTGTACAGAAGTCTATATATGCAGATTCATTTAAACCAAAGAGAATAAGTCTCAAAAAAGCCAAAGTGGGGAATTACCGTAAGACTTATGCTAGGTACATTTATTTATATGGTAAATTTTGCATTCACAGTCCGACGTTTCCTGATAAAAAAAATATTTGAGTGTGAAAGAGTTTCAAAGCAAATAATTTACTTTAGAATTCGGCATATGTCGAAAACTAATTTTAGATGCTCCTTAGTTTTAACTTAATCCATGACAATGCCACGATTACTCATGTTTACATTACGAACATTTTAGCTATTCCTCAGCAGCTGAAATCAACAATGCAATGGATTTATTTCATTAAAATTTTTTGGAACTGGAAAGGAAGCTATAATCATACGACTGAATCTGCTTAAGCATAAATAAGAAAGGAAATGCTGAAATCAATAAATTGGCAGCTTCCTTCTTAGAATAAATAAGTTTTGTTTTAAATTTTAATTCTGAACTAGACTTACTTACTTTTAGATGATTCCTGACTTGCAAAGGTAATTTAAACGCGAGAAACTTCCAACTTTTGAAGAATTTTCCTTCCTGTAGAAAAGTCTGACACTGTATTGCCTACATATTTTTGGGAACGAAAAATATGAACTACGCGCTGCCACGAAAGTTTCGTATGACAAATCACAAAAGACTAAAATATAAAAACTGAAACCGATAAGGGGAGCGACGAAACGTTTGCACAGTCCTTTATGGCAGTTTCCACTTTTCTACAGATGCAGTAGTATCGAAACATGTGAACTATGGATACGGGAAATCTTCACTGTAATCTTAAATTGCGTTTTGTTGGGACTTGAAAAACATGAATATTTGTCCCTAAAGTCGGTTTTGCTTTGTTAAGTGATGGCGATTACAGGCGTAGCTGTTTTTATTGTATGAATGAGATTGCGACAGACCTACCTGATAGTGACAATTGATACTGATAAGAGTACTTCTTGATAAGCATGGATTGCTCTGAAAATATTCTATAAACATTGTACCCACCACCATAAATTATGTAAAGTGTAACGCTAAATTTCTTTATAAAATATGAATTAATTAATTGGTCAATCATTCATTTTTTTTTGTAAAAAACTGTTTTGTAATTACAATTTAAGCTAAAGCAACACAGAAAAAATCATCGTACAATAACTTTGCGAAGAATTTAATCAAGTTTTTTTGTGATATATCCGTCGTTGTGTCACTTCCATTAACGAAAACCTAAACATAGTTTGATACTCAAGCATATTTTTATATCTATCAAATTACATGCGTATGAATCTGATAGTGAAAATAATCCCAAATCATTTTAGAAATGTCTAATTGGAATAAAAATATACCATGAAATGCAATACATTACCAAAAGTTTGTGTGGCTATGGTATAAACTAGGGACTTGTCTGGTCCTATGAAATCTTTATTCACACTGCGAAGACCGTATTAACTGAGATTTCAATCAAATTATTTGACTTTAAACAGCGGGGTCAAAGGTTTCGTTTTTTTTGCTTGAGAACAAATCAAAAATTATAGTTTATGATTATGACAGTTCACTCAAAAGCAAATTTTGAGGCCGTCAAAAGTAAATTGCGGATAAAAATTGTTTTTATATCCTTCATTTTCAGCTACTCATCTTCATTTGCTTAAAACTGTTTTCCATCGAAATTTACTTATGAACTGAATTGGATTTACATCCCTTTAAAGAATAACGCGATGGACTTTGACTTGACAACGACGGAAGGAAAACTGAAATGTGTGTCATGGGCCAGGATAAAACATTCATTTCATTTTGGACTCGACGTGCCATTATTAATATCGTCAGATAACGTTCGACTCATTTATTTACAATCGTCATCATATCAGCATCAGCTTGCGAGCATTGAAATGCACGGTTGCAGAATATGTTTCTTTCAGATTTTCACTCTATCTTTCAATATGACATTACAACAATGGAGGGGGAGGTGACTATATGATCGTCGTATAATTTATCTATTAATTTTGTAACGTTTCTTGTGATGTACATTTTTGTTTAGATTGATTAGGAAGCAAATAAAAGGAAGTTATAATTTTCATAGGGAACAAATGTTTTAAATGATCAGTTGAAAATTTTCAAAATTGACTTGGTTGGGTCACGGATTCTGGATTCCAGATGCAACTTGAAATTGTATGTACGGGAGGTCATCACTAAACGGCGGTATTCGATATTTTGTATAAGTAAATGTTCAAGGTCAGCTAACTACTCTGGAATTGTTGCCATTTCAAAAATTACGAAAATTTGTATTTTTCATGACAAACTGACTACTGAATTTTTGTTAATTTTGTGCTTTAAAATAAAAACAAAACGATTGAGTATTTTGACTTAAACTGCTCGATGTTTCGGCAACTCTGCCTGCTTAATGAGCGAAAAAAGTTGTTCTAATTTCCCCGCTTTTACTCATTTCCACTCAATTTTTGTAAAACTTACTTTGAACCTTTTTTTTACCCACAAAGTCGATTTTACCCATTCTCACCTAGAAAGGTACAAACCGATTTTTACTTACGGGCCATGACTGATGTGAAAATCTACGTTGGAGATGAAATGTACTCATAAAAAGGACCATAGAGGCTGGGTAGTCATGGCCAGGACAAACTCAAATATATCGAAAGAGCATTCGAGATCACTCAGAAAAATTTGCACAAGGATACATTAGTTTTTTGTGAATTTTTTAAGATCAAAATCAGGAGTGCTCTCGGATACTGTTTTTGAAGTATTTGAATTTCAGTGTGGACATCTTTTTACTAATGGCAGGAAAATGTTACCAACGTGAATTTTAGCCTGGCTATGACTACCAAGCGTCCATCGTCCTTTCACTTTCTTCTGTGTTCAGATTTGAAAAAGTTGCTTAGGTATGTAAGTGTGTGTAATGTGAAGTGCAAAGTTATATGGTGTGAAAGAACATTGGTTCTGTTTTTGGTATTACTTCGGTCAGAGTAAATAAAACAATGTAAAGTATATCGGCATTGTGTTAGTCATAGGTTCAGATTTCCAAGTGCGTTTGCTTCTGTGCGTCTGAAGCTCATTTCATGCTTCTCCTGATATTTGAGATAAGTACGGATCATGCATTTGATATATTTGTTTTTCTCTTATTTAATTAATTTGAGCTTACAAATAATTGGCGACACAGAAGAACCAAGATTTTGAAGCATTAGTTTCAATACATTCTAACGGAATTCCAATTCTAGGAATCATTCAAGAAGTCAATATTCTCAGTCAAAAACGGTGAATTTTTTGCCTAGTTTATTCATTTTTACTCATAAAATCTGATTTTACCGAGTTATTCTTTGGTTTGCTAAATAAATATAACTCATTTTTACGTACAAACCTCTCGTAGGATAAATATAGCTACGCGGTCCACCAGTTCAAGATTCGTCACTGATTAATGGTATTGGTTCATTTCTATTCTATGATCGAGCCATATTCTATATGGCCATATATCTATATATCATTCTATATATCTATATAGCCATATGATATTCTATAGCCTTGGATCGAGCTGCGTTTTCACCTTGTTCGCCTTAATTTTTTTCTACGGTTACCCTGCCTTTCTTGTAATACGCAGATCAACACTGCTTCAGGTGCTTGTTCTGTTCATACACAGTTTAATAGTATTTGTGTAGTTCTATTACCGGAACTTACAATTATATATAAAAGGATTTCCAAGGAGACTAATTCCGTTATATTACCACGAATTAACTTCATTTCATGTGGAGACTTCCTTGGCGGAAGGTTTAACAACGCAGCTTTTTCCAGCTCATTTCAAATATATCTGCCGAGAAGGTGAAATCAGACAACGCGGGCAATCACAATGCAGGCGTGCTTTTGAAAATTTAAGTGTTTTTTACTTCTAATCGGAGTTGATTTGTTGCTTTATAGTTGATCAAACCCTTTGTAATCCGGTCTATCATTCGTTTGGATCCGTGGTTTTATAATAAAATTTAATCTGGTATTAATGCAAAATACAACCGGCTGGATATGAAGTGAATAAATTAGTTGGCCAATTCGAAACTTTTTCGATATTTTGTAATGCGAATTTAAAATTGAGCACAGAAAAGCGAAACAAAGTAATTCGAAATGAAATTTTGAACAAGTTCACAAAACAATTTTAAATTGTTACTGTTCTCATACTCTTAATTCTGATGTGAGAAAATAAAAATAATAAGCTAAATTGACACGGATGCACTGCAAAAAAAACGGGACTTATATTTTGGCTTTATTAGTAATTCATGCTATATTTCTTCATGAAGCAGTTTGTTTGCTTTCGGTTTGTTGCGTAACTATAGCCAAAATAGAATCAAACAAATTTGGTTTGTTGTATTCAATCGTTTCGTCTATCTCTAATGGGATTCTAAACATATATTGATACACGAGCATATTTTACTAGCCTTATTATTTCCAGCATATAAATTAGTTAGAAGCCAGAAACTCATCTATGTCGCTAATTTATTCAAAGACAACTGAGGATTGCCAAGTTGGAATCTAACCAGACCATGTAGTGCAATGAATTGTAAACATCTGTATAGCAGAATGTTGAATGAATGAATGAAGCTTTGTTGTTTTAGATAACCTCAACATAGAACGAATTGCTAACAGTACGTATCAACGCCATTTTACAAAATCGGCGAAGGCTACTAATATTATCTCCGAAGATATAAACAAGAAGACATTTCATCTCCAAAGTGGCGTTGAAAACACAAATAATTGCACAATTTGTCAAAAAATAAATTAAAAGAACCCGCGACTCATCAAATTAATATTTGTGGGAAAATTGACAATATATTTCATTACCACCAATGGCAAACAAAATTCTTTCATAAAAAAATACTGAAGAATGGAGATAATTTCAATGAAGTATTGATATTGTTATAAAATCGTTAAATTTACAAATTGGAAAAAACTGAGAAAGAATTGTCTAGAAAATTCTTCAGGCTACATTTTGGTGAAAAAATTAGGCAAATTGGACGTATCTACGAAAAGTTAGAGCTGGAAAACCATTTCACCTTCAACGACATCTGGCGGCGTTATTTCGCATCCTAAATTTTTTTCACTTCATGTGTAACTTCTGAATAATTGCCTTCCGAATAATTGCAGTCTCCTTAAAGTTACAGGGGTTGTTCCCGCCCTTCGGTTTTGCATGCATTTTACCTTCTGAATAATTGCACCCTATATAATTGCGTCTCCGTATAATTGCTCCTATTTTTATTCCCCTTCCATTGAAAAATACCTCCTTTATAATTGCAATTGCATTTTTTGCACGTGTGGACAGTTTCTGTTCAAGCTATTTTTACAGTTTTTACAAGTGCCTATCTTAAACATAATCTACTATTCAAAATTTATACAGCACAATTCAGATTTTACTATAACAGTAAAATGATTTTACTGTTATATAAGCCTTGTAATGTGAGTGTGTATCATATCACGCTTAAATTTATTATTTTTGTTCAATCAGATGTGCAAAACTTCCTTGTAATTGACAATAGCAATTATATGGAGAGTCTCTCTATAATTGCTAATTTAAAATTCCCGCTGGGGTGCAATTATTCAGAAGTTACACTGTATCAAGTTGGACGAGCATCGACATCCCTTCTGAAAATTATACCCGTTTGTATGTTTTTAGTATACGGCAGCAAGGGGGAAGGTGGGTCCGAATCAATAAATATTTTACGCCACCGTTTCTGGAAGTTGGTGTTGATTTGCATTGCAATCAATGCATTGTAAATGGGCATTTTAAACAACAAAAACTAAAATTACTAATTATAGTGAAATATCTTCAGTATTTCGACAACGGGTTCGTAACCAGCAAAAAACGCTGATTTCGACAGTATGTCTGATATATGCGATTGGGGGGTCAAAGTATATTATCAGCATCGCGATGAATTTCTGTAGCGATGCAAATGTTGGCCCAAAGTGTCGGAAAATGTGGACTAAAAATTAAAAAAAACTTCTCTACAAATAACA
This sequence comes from Seira musarum, assembly GCA_027743895.1. Taxonomy (NCBI): domain Eukaryota; kingdom Metazoa; phylum Arthropoda; class Collembola; order Entomobryomorpha; family Entomobryidae; genus Seira; species Seira musarum. The sequence goes on from JAHZMX010004054.1 coordinate 9,205, forward strand.
TTTTAACAAAAAACTAAATGCGAATTCGTAATCAGCGAAGAACAATGGTCAAGATTATGTAAATTTTATATGCGATTGATGGGGTACGGTTCGGGGGGTTCCCTTGTAAGAACGATTGAGTTATTAAAATCTTAACAAACGCATTTGTGTTGCCTTGTATCAGGTTCAAATCAACGTCATTTTGTTCAACGTAAGAAATACAGGTAAGCCTTTATTTAAAGTAGTCATAAATGAGTTTTATACGATTTAGCCATCGAAAGTAGTTTTTTCTCAATAAAATATTTTTCTGGCCTTCTAGGAAAATCAAACTTGTACAGGCCCGTTAAAAGCGTAAATTTGAATGCCTTTGAAATATTTTATTTTTTCACTAGACATTTTTAAACTACATGAATATTTATACTTGTGAGACTTACACAAAAATCCACTGATGTCATTGCAAATAAATAAATAAATGTAAATTGTAAATAAAAATTGATCTAGGCAAATGTGGTGGGCACTAAAATATCTTTCCTTGTAAGCTTACATATTACTTCTTCATTCCTTTTTCACTGATTCACTTCATCCATGGAGTCCAGTTCTGCAGCTCCAACTATCAATATTTTTAAAAAAGTATAATAGTTAGCTTACTCCTCAGATCAGATTAAATAGCATTGTTTTTGGTGTATTTGACTCACGGGTGGAGGGTCGTAGATGGTGACCGGCATGTTAAATGCCCATTTGGTAAGAAGGCGATCATGTCCATCTCCATCAGAGTGTTTCTTGGCTCGTTCCGAGATGAATGTCTTGTTACACAATCGACAAAATTTCATTTGCTTCATTTTCCCAGCCTTGTCGTAGTCGTAGCCCACATCCACAATGAAGGGTAGATCGGGCACCTCCACTCCAAAACGGGGAATTGCTGGTAGGCCACGGTCCTCGTTTTTCAACGCTTCAGTGAGACGCGATTGATGATACTGGGACTGGATGTGAATGCTCCTCCATCTTTTCAAACCAAAGCGATTGCAGAGTTCACATCTCACAACAGTCTGACCTTTACTGTTCACTCCGGCTTCAACGAACCATCGATAGAGGTCTGGATCTGGAATTGGTGCTTCTTCATCAGGAGGAAACTCACGCGTCGCAAACATTTTTACTTTCAGTAAACTAATTTCGAATTAGAATTAGAACGATTTTAGGCTGGAAAGAGTTATGCAGTGTTGAGGTATCGGTCGAGGTCACGCTGGCTAATTCGAGATCGAAGAATAAATGGACTTGGAAGTGATTTATTATTATTATTTCATTAAATTATTCATCAAAGTAATTGTCACCCAGACAATTGTTTTAAAAACTTTGAGCAGTTTCCTACACTACTATCAATTCAAGCTTCATCATTCTTTAGTAATTGATTTGGTTATTTCGTTCGATTTTATTGTTTCAACGGATCGTTCTTGATAGAAGGCATGAGATAATTTCATTTGCTTCTCGACATTTTAAACCTGAACTGTGGATGTATGAATGACAATAATACCAGAGATGGCCAGCTGATAAAAATGGGTTTCTATCTCTTCGTTTTAAAACGGGTTTAAACGGGAGGGTAAAAACAAGCAGGAACTGGGTAAAAATGGGTTGAAAAGGTAAAAATGGGTAAAAACGGGTTTTAATGGGTAAAAATAGGATTTTAATGGATAAAAATGGGTTTAATAGGTAAAAATCAGTATATGGGCTAGAACGGGCAAAAATGCGTACAAACGGTTTAAATGTTCAAAAGTGAGTGGGTAAAATCGGGTTTAAAAGGGCAAAATCGTTTTTACCTATTTTACCCCATTTTTACCCGTTTTTAACCATTTGTTAGGGTAAAAACTATTTTACCCTGGGTAATATCCATCTTTGAATAATACTGGAACTGTTATAATTTCATTAAAAACAAATTCACATTTTTACTACGTCAGTGCAGAAATTGATTTTGATAATTCTGTCCGTCCGATCATCATATCCGTTTTGAAAGAGGTCATGTAGCATATAAATATTCACCATTCCAATTTTTGCAAAAAATAAAATAAAATAAGATAAAATAAAATAAAATAAAATATGCTGTGGCTTGGCTAAAGATCGACATCACTCTGTAAAATTGGATTACTCATGGAATATTACTTCCAACACAGGATTTTGGAAGTTGGTCTTAGTCTTGATCTTCGTTAACGATATTCACATCAATGCATTTTGTAAATATAGAATTTTGCTTTTAAAAATTAAGGAGTATTACAAAATATCTCCGGTAGTTTGAGAACGGATTCGAAATCAGCAAATATACATTATCGAGACGGAACGTCAATGGTATAGGGGGCGCTTGTAGCAAAAGCAGTTGAATTTTTTAATGGAGCACGTATAGCTTATGATAACTCATTCGAAGGCTTTCTACAAACTCTTTTCAGTTATGCTTATATGAGAATTATATAAAGCAGGATGAACAGAAAGTGAGCCAGGAGCCAACAAATATTTTTATTTTACGAGGGAACCGATTTTGATGACTACCGCCTAATTGCATATACCAGATATACTGTCTATATCAGCTTTTCTTGCTGGTTCCGAATATATTTCGAAATACGGGAGATATATCACAACAATTTTTAATTTTAATTTTATGGCCAAAATATAAGGCGTGCTGAACGAGCATCGACATCACTTCTGAAAATTATGCCTGTCTTAATGTTTCTATTACATGACAGATAGGGAGAAGGCCGGTCACAGCCTGTGACAACACGAAAATATATTTCATGCCACGGGTTTTGGAAGTTGGAGTTGATCTTCATTGACACCAATGGATTGTAAATGGGCCATTTAACCCACAAAAATTCAAATTTATAATTATTGACAAATATCTCCAGTATTTCGACGACGAATTCGTAACCAGCAAAAGACGCTGATTTCGATGTAGTCTTATTTTTGAAAAAGTGGGACATGAAAGCAAAATTAACAAGGGAACCGCCCGAGGTGCCCCCCCCCCCTAATCGCATATACCAGTCATACTGTCTTGATCAGCAGTTTTTTCTGGTTACGAATAAGCTTTGTCT
>JAHZMX010004055.1:0-10768 GCA_027743895.1 Seira musarum
GATATTTTCATGAATGTGGAATAAAATACTCGTTTCTGGAGTAAATCAATTGAAAATTGCCTCAAATATTGCCCGAGTATTGGGAAATAAACGTGCCAAATTTGACTGAAAAGTCTCTGGCCGGTGTTCGTTTTGGACAGTTTCATTTTGAAAATTTAGGTGCGGTTATAATTTCTTACCGAACCTTACATTAATTACAGAAAATGTACTTAAGTTATGTAATGTTAACTCCACAGTTGCTTAACAGGCATGCATGACACATCGAAGTGAATGGTAAATTCGAATTAGAATAGATTGTACCAACTTTTAATAATCTTTAATTTTAATCTAGTTCCTTTGAACACCGTCATCCATTATGTTTTAAAATAAGTGCATTACATTTGTTTATAACACCAGAACCAAATTTCATTAAAATATAAATAAGGCACTGGGTAATCTAGCAGAATAATATAAAGTCGATATCGCCTAAAAATTCCCTTGTCAAAAATCCTCCTGGACAAAATCCCCTGCCCAATGATCCCCTTGGACAGAATCCCCTCTCAAATAATTTCTCTGGACAGAATCTCCCCCTAAAAAACCCTCCAAACAATTCAACTTAAAATAATATTGACGCTTCAAAATTGGTTGCTACTTATTCTTGTTTATCACAAAGCTTAAGTGCAACACAAGTAATATAAGTAAGAAATGAGTGGCGGTTTTGGATGATTTTTTATTCATAAAGTTTCATTCGTTTATATTTATACAGGTTTTAGACAAATCCGTTACTTAATTACCACTCGTTTAGAGCGTGTAGTTAACCCAGTCTGTCCCGGGGGATTATATCCAGGGGGAATTATTGCGGAAGGGATTCTGTCTAGGGTTTGATTATTGGGAAGGGGATTTTGTGCAATGGGGATTATTGGGGAAGGGATTTTGTGCAGGTTGGGATTATTGGGGGGGATTTTGTCCTGGGGGATTTTTGAGAAGGGGATTACTGGGCGGTCGAGAAGGTGTCATGAAGTCATGAAGTTTATGTTTTGTTCATGTCTCATCTTAAATACTGATTGTGATTACGTATGCAAGGTCCTCAATCTAAAATCAAATACATACTAAATACTCCTTAAACATACTTGGATGACATGTAACGTCAATTTAATTCGGTTTTAGGTGACAAGGGAGGGGAAAAATAAAAGTTGCTGCAATCCGCTCCCTTATTTTTAAGGGAGCTCTAACCAGAAAAAGGGAGCTAAAACCTTTTCTTTCTTTAATATTTATTTGTCAACTCATTTTAATCATGAAATGGCACGACTAAAGTAATTGGATGTCAAAACAAGCGTTTTTTGAATTTAAAAAATTTGTTTATGTTTAATCTTACTGCGAATTACTATGCCAACTCTGGTGCTATGGCTGTCCTACTACATGGGTTGGTGCATAGAGTAATATTATTTTAGGGTCAATATGAGAACTGTGATGTGTCATATGAGTTTTGTAAACTTTGCGGACCCAATTTTGTTACCATTGAAATTTTTGCGTTCGAAAACCCTTACTTTGAATTTGAATATTTTGATATGTAAACTTGCGTACTCACTCGCTAATATTCTTGGTTAGTAAAACCTGCTATTAGGCTACCTCATTTTGGAAGCCATTCATTCTTCTCTTTTTATGTATGTACTAAGTTGTCGTATGACTATTATGGAATGGATTCATTAGATTATGGGCAAAGAACTGTTGTTTTGTACTGTGTGTGTAACCCAAGACTCGGGAAACAACCAAGATAGCATTTTAAGCAAGGGTATGAAAAGAGAGAAGGTTCGGACACGAGCAAAAATCAGCCAAAAACTGACACCTACTTCACCATCCGCGGTTGCAATGCTTTTAGCATTACACTCATCTGATGTTTGTTTTTTTTTCATTCAAGCTGTAACAAGTAGAGGGATAGGCAAAAATCCGCGGAGAGTGACGTCACTCTCAGTTTTGGCTTTTTTCAGAATCACAAGCAGGGGGTGCCGGGCCCTTGATTTAAGTAGCATCATCTCGTCTTGAACCGTTTGCAAGGTGCGACGCCAGCTTTAACTTCTTCACTTGTATGAACTTTCAACGAATCAATATGAAGCTCTGTCAATACTATACAATGTAATTCTAAGTTGTCCATTATTACGTCTGTAGCAATGCTGTCATAGCTGCTGTTACGTTTACCTTGTCCGTCCGTAAAGCTGATATCCTTTTAAAGAGCTTACATTTGCGTCCACTTTGATAGATTAATGACAGGAGGCCGTGGATTTGTTTCAAATAAAAGTCCTAATTTGTCTGTCGGTCTGTCCGTCCAGAAAAATATTTGTGCCACCGCGGCAAGGAGGGAAAGTATTTCGAATCTTAACGTATGACTGCTAACACAAGAAGTACCTTTGCCTTTTTTGATATTTCAAACTGAATTGAAAGTAAAACTACGCAAGGTTGAAGCTGGCTAAATAGAGACTAGAAATATGATAGTTAGGCAATGGCAATTTATTCAGCTCAAAACACGTGAGACGATTTTGCCTTCAACTTAAATATCGAGTACTAAAATTGCGTATTTTAGCAGTGGCTATTTTGGCAGCTCTAAACACACGTGTGTACGAGTCTGCATTAATAACAAGTACTAAAGTTGCATAATTTAGCAGCTTTAATCACATGTGAGTGCTAGTCTACTGAAGCATCGAAAATATCGTACTATACCATCTTAGGCAGTTCTGAATACAAGTGAGTGGATTTTACCTAAAAATCAAATGCTAAAATATTGTATTTTAATGGTCTACTTAGGCAGTTCTAAAACAAGGGAACGCATTTTTTTCGTAATAAATAACTTAAAAAATATGACTAATTTGGCAGATACAAAATTACTGAATGGCATTATGCCCTAATAGGAACCTCAAAAACATCGTATTTTAGCAGTTATAATTATAGCAGTTTTGAACAGACTTAAGTGCATTTTTGCCTAAATTGCGACTGCAGAAATATCCTATTTTGAACTTGATGTGCATTCTGCTGTTGTAACTCGACGAACGCGTAGCATGCGGGGTTTTGCTAGTCAAACATAAAGCTTGTGATAGCTCCTTCCCAAGGAATCTTGGAACTAATTTGGGATTACCATTTTGGATTTATAATAACCTTACTCGAATGAAAAACAACAACGGACTACTTTCTATGAAGCTTGTCACCATGTATGGAAATGTCATTAACGGAACATTTTTACAGCTTATTCCTTAGTTTTTCATCCGTCCAACTCTATGTTCAGCTCTCGGGTTCTTATATACTGTTTATAACAGCTTTATTGAAGCATATTGCTCCGGATGGAATAAATATTAACCCAACGAGGTTGACTTTATTAACAAAAGCAGAAACCCAAACCACGTAATATCAACAAGTAAACATTAATGTTAAAACAAGGATATTGACGTATCTGATAAAGAAAATAAGGCAACAGGGTTATTTAAGTTTACTGTTATAGTATCTCTCATGCTCCACAGGCTGTCAAAGTAAAACACTTTATTTCATTTAGATCTACAAATTCTTTCTACGAAGCTGATGGCAGCATGCATGAATGAAAAGAACTTTAATACCGGTTGAATGAGAAATCACAATCTGGGGAGCGCGAAGAAAACTTTTTGCGCCTGCTGCTGTTGATGGTTAACAAATTCCAGTAAAATAAAATAGCAATTATACTCAGGAATTTAACGACTCTCGGATAAGATTCGGATGAAAACAAATAAACTTTCAAATGCCATATGTTCCAGTTAAAAGGTTTTCTACCGTTGACTCTGCCGCTATTAGTCTACCTGAAATTTCGAAAAGAAATGGAGAAGGTTATCAGTATTCCAGAATTCTTTGTTCCAAATTTGAGATCAATCAGTGATCTTGTTCTAAAGCTATCCTATAAAAAAGTAGAAGGTAACATCAATCTCAATTCTTGCTTGGCTGCGCTCAGTTACAAAATAAAGCAGTTAAGTCAGTGATAGTGACGTAGCTGTGCAAGACGTTGTTCTCAAAACGCTGTTTTGCTGCTTCTTAAGTTTTACAAAATATACTAGTTTTGCAGAAGTAATGGACACGTGCATGCTTGGAAAGAGTTAGAGGGCACCTGTCGAATGAGTTATCATATTCATAAGCTATATGTTACATAAAAGACTTAACAGTGTGTTGCCGTCGACACTTATACGCTTTGGAAATTCTGGATCTGTATCAGCAGGAGGTTTGAAATGAGCTATCACGTGTTTCATGGTGCATTTGAATAGATTTTCAACGGCTTCGGATTTTCACAGCTATCCATGGGCATTGAAAAACAGACAATAGTAGAAATCGAAATGATCACAACGTATAATTACTAAATATGTGTTAACTTTAGTAAATATGTCTCTCCAACTGTTCGATCATAGCTATATGGGTTAATACTTAAACATGCGCTCGTTTCTCATTCCACTAGCTAATCAAAATGTATGCGGAGATACCGTTGTATTACTAGTTTAGTTAGATTAGTCATCGATAAGTTGTTCGAATAAACACTTGGCTGAATTCTATGAGCAGAATAAATTCATGGAATTCAATCAGAATCAGTTGGTTGTGGAGAGACCTCCAACTCAACAACCTCAAGATACAAACGCTTCTATTTGCGTAATCAAGTCAGTGGTCACAAGATAAGCCAAGTAGCAAATAAGGTCAAATATTTATGTGCTCTTTAGTAGGAGTAAATCATGATGTTAGCCAATCTGTTGTAGCATCTATTAATATTTTCATTTCCATGAGACACATACTTGAACACACTGACAACCTGATGATTCACGGATGTTTGAAAGATAAGATATGATGGACATGCATTCGGAATCGTCTAAATCGCAACATAAATTTTGACTGCAAGCGGCATCAATCCACAAATTTCTCATTTGATTCCATTTCACCACTTTTTAATTTGCTTCTGTTCTATAATGACTGTATATTACCTAGCGCTATTTTTTCCATATATTTTAATTTCGAGCTAATATAAAAGATTTTGATTGGAGCCTTAGCCTACCAAATTTTGGTACCACAGACATCAATATTTCTGCTCACGCTGTATTTTTGCTTAAATTGGCTTCACTTCCAAATAAAGACTAGACAAGATATATGGAATTATTTGGTATCCCCTGTAACTAATAAACACTCCGAAAACTTTTATTGCTGTGCTGAATTAATCCGAGATCAATGGTATACCCAATTTTTTTTTGCTCGCCATAAAAATAAAATTCATTGGAGGGATAGATACCAACAGGTTTTAAGGGCAAAAAATGGCAGCTTTAATTGTTGGTGAAGGTAAGTCTAGCAATACGAAACCTATGAAACGTAATCAATTAAAAATATGCTTGATTTTGTTAAGGTCCGCTAACTATCCGGGATATATCCAAAGCAATCGAAACATCTGAATCATTCGAAGTGTTTTATAAAAATTGGAGATCATTTGCGGATGAACTAAATATAATGAGTAAAGATCGTTTAACTTTGCAAAATAAAATCGATACTGGAGCACTACAAATAGGAGAAATTCCCCGTGAAATACTTAAGACTTGGAAATCCAATAATGGCCGCAGCGCCACACTGCAGAAGTTGAACCAGGCGCTTATAAAATGCGGATGCCTTAATATTGCTGGTAATGACTATTTTTGAAGATAAACTTTAAATTCACACATGTCAAACTAATTCCTTGGTAAACTCGCAGACAAAATAAACAATACAATCTTGGGAAACAAAAGAATATTGCTTCAGGAAAGAATCTACACGTTGCCAGAACTTTTAAGTGAAAATACAATTGGATCACGAGTTAAAAAAATATATCAAAGCTTCAAAAATTCTAATTCCAGTGATGGGCCAATATCACTTATAAAGATGCAATATGTGCCAAGAAAAGAACAGGTTTATATACCGCGAGTATTTGTATCACGAACTCAACTGGAAGAGGAAGTTTTTAATGATACTTCTACCAGCAAACATGTATTTGTTATAAAAATGCAATGTGAGAAAGAAGGACTCTTGGTGCTAAGACGAGTGATTTGTCATAAAACAATTGAATATAGCAGCAATCAATTGTCAAAAATTACCGCAAGATTTATTGTTCTAGAGTCAAAGAATCATTTCGAACAGATCCGCGAAATCAGTACAGAACCAGTTCATTTGATTGAATACAGAAACAAAGGATTCTTTTGGCTGAAATCCACCAGAAACGTAAATGCAATTAGAGAATTCCTAAAGAAAAGTTATGATTTGTTTGATGAAGAAGAAGCTGCAAGGAGGATAGTCTTCCATGAGTCTCCATGTATACTAAGTATTGCCGCGTCACCAGGCATGGGGAAAACCTTCGTCCTTACCAATTTAGCTTTGAGAGTGGGCGATCACGACATGAAAGCAATTGTTGTTTTCATCATTTTGCCGGAATTTCTCATACAAATCAAGAACAAGCGTTCCAGTTGCAGCAAGGGCATAGATTTGATCCTCCACGGCGTAAAAACAAATTACACAACAAAATTAATTCTTCAAGAAATGTGGGAGAAAAATTCGTACCAGTTTTACTTGTTTTTTGACGACTACGATCAACTTTCCCCAGAAAATCTGCATTTTGTCGATTCATTTATCCAAACTTTGACTAGTACGCGCAACGTGAAAATAATTGTCACCACCAGAGAGCACCGAAGAAACAGACTTGAAGATACTTTAAATACGCTTTCATATGAGCTTAAGCCATTCGAAAAGGACGCCCAGACCGAGTTTTTAACCAATCACTGGATCACCAATCATGGAGCAAGTAAAAGTGAATATCTGTGTGCATTTGCAGAAACTTGTTTGGCAACACTTGAACCGACTGAGGCTGACATAGACAAACAGATTGCAGCAATACCACTGCAATGTATGTTGTTGTCGGAGATTCATGCTAATGAAGCCAAACAGATTTCCGACCGGACAAAACTTCCGAACACTGACCTTCAGAAACGCTCTCTTTTCCTTTTGTGCAAATATTTTACCGACACTAAATTCGAAGTAGTGCCAGATCTTCAGACTAGAAAAATGTACTGGGATATGCATGTGCATTACTCCTTTACTTTGTTGTTTCCTGATTGGGTGGAAAAATTCGACATGCGTAGAACTGATGACATCGACGAAAATACGTTGTATTTAATCGGTGTACTTAAACAAAATTCACTTTCGGGACTTCCTAGATTTGTCCATAGAACCATAGCTGGTTACCTGTTATCAAATTTTATTATTAAACAACTCTCCTCAAGCGAAGCATGCGGAGAATTTTTATTTCATCACATTTTGGGAAACTCTGGAGTGCTTTTGAAGCGAAGATGGAAAAAGCCAGATCTTTATGAGTTAAAACATTTTTTGATAGCGTATTTTGTGAACATGGAACTAATGGATTATACGGCCGACTCCGATATCATGAATAAGCTAAGTCTCAAAAAAATTACCGAAGAACAATTATGCTTTGTAATTAATGCTTGCTGCTCTCAAGATCTGGAAGCTTGCTTTGACTTGGCTGCGGCTGTTATGCGTCGCTCGAACGTAAAAGATAAACAGATATTATTCCACAATTACTTAAAACATATATTGTATCTCACGGTTGAGAATACTAAAAAAGTCGAATTTGTTGAAAAAGTCCTAAAATTCGTGAAATTAGACTTTGGAGTAAATTTAAGCGACCATGTCTTTGAAGGTAAATACAGATTGGAAAACGAACTGGAAATTGAAAATTGTACGCCACTACACCTGGCAGTTTACCAAGGAAAGTACAAAATTGTCACGTACTTATTACAAGAATACATACATGAAGGAATGACACATACGATCAAGCGCTTATTACAAGTATGTGTATACAAGAGTGCTGAAAATCGCAATTCGGTGATTACAGATAAGTTGTCAATTATTTCACTTCTTACGAAAAGAAACTGCGGATCGATTGATGAGGAGTTTGACGGTAGAAACCTTCTTCTTCAGCCCAACGTCCATTCAGAGATACGTGATCAACTAATAGATCTTGGATTAAGCATTAACTCGCGCACAACAGACCAGGAAACTGTTTTACATATTAATAACGCAAGTGATGAAAACTCGTATATAAATTTGCTGCAAACAACAGTGAACAAAGGTGCTACTATAATCAATGAAAAAGACTCACAGGGAACATATCCTATTATGGATGCCATATCCAAATTTGGAACTCTGAGCGACGAAACTCTTCAGCTATTCCGGCAAGCAAACGCTGATTTTAACGTCAGTGATGATCAAGGAAACTCCGTTTTATTCCACGCCCTTGCGGAATTTAAGTCCCTTGATTTTATAGAGAAACTTTTAGATCTTGGAGCAGATCCAAATCATCAAAACAAAGCTGGACAAAGCGTGGCAGATTTTATCATTCAATTGTATCAAAACGATCAAACCACGATGCTTAACTTAATTAAGCTACTAGTATCGAAGGGATTTTCTGCATACAACAATAGTATAAAAGCTTCTGGAGATTTTAGTCTGATTATCTCAGAGATGGAAAAAGAGAAAGAGGTCATGAAACCGGACGTACTTACACTTTTTCTTGAAACTGCAGCAAGGAAAATCGACGCAAATGGCGACACAATATTGTTTCACGCTATTCAACATTCCAATGGAACTGATCTGATTCAAGTTATATTAGACCAAGGAGCCCATATTAATCATAAAAATAATACAGGAGAAAATGTGGCACATTTACTAATGCAATATCATCAAAACTGTAAAAATTGGAAAACGATTTTAGATTTATTCGATAAAAACAAATTCGAATGTCTGAATCTACATAACAATGCCGGACACACCCCAATTATGAATGCAATAATGCTTGGAAACATTTTTACAAATCATGTTCTAAAAATGTTGGTAGAAGCCGGCGTCGACTTAAATAGTCAAGACAAATATGGAAATTCTGTTTTCTTTTATGCCATTCAATATTCAAAAAACATTCATTTTACTGAAAACCTTCTCCATCATGGGGCCAATCTTAATCACAATAATTGCTTCGGAAACAATGCAGCTCACTTTGTAATGGAAAACTACGGCGATGATCCGAAAATGGCATTAAAATTCCTTACGCTGTTAAGCAAAAAGAATTTTAAGCAGTTCAACCAAAAGAATAACGCTGGATCTACTGTATTAATGGAGGCCATTGTCTCCGGGCTACTTCTAAATGACGATATTTTCCGATTTTTTCAAAATACTAAAGTTGACTTTAACGCGGAAGACAAATACGGAAATTCTGTTTTGTTTTATGTAATTGAACACACGACAAGTATTGAGCTGATTCAAAAAGTCCTAGACTCAGGAGCAAATCCAAATCACCAAAACAAACTTCATAGAAATGCCGCTCACGTGGTTGTACAACACCATGGAAAAAAGGAACCAACGCTTACGCTTAAAGTACTAAAGCTTCTAGGCAAATACGGCACCGTGTCAAGTGATGAAACAAGCACGAACATTTGCAAAATTTTAGTTCATATGTCAAAACAAATTTTTCGAAAGTTCAGTAATTATTTGTGGGAGGTCTTTCTCTTTTTCCGCCCTGTGCATGTCCCGCTCGCAGTTAACTCAAGCCGATTCGAAGCATTTGCTCGAGCAGATAAATACGGCGAAACACCATTACAGCTTGCAATGAATTCACGAATCAGAAATGAAGAACTTCTGGAATATCTACGCAAAGAAACACATTGAAGCTATTATGTTTACCACTATGAGTAATTATTGACTCAGATAAATTTTATCTGCGGTCTGCAATTGGGCTTAATATAAAACTTTAGCCAGCCAACTGACAAAAATTATCAGCATCATTGTGAAAATTTCAGATCATCAGATTTGTTTGATATGACATCGCTGCAGAAAGAATTAATCCAATTCTTGTAGAGGCAAAGCTCACGTACTTAGGTGTTGCCAGTACCATCGCAATTCATTATGTTTTTGTTTCAATATTTGGACCATGAGAATCCTTAAGATTTAAATACAAATGAAGAAATTCCTCGTGGAAGGTGAGGCGTGGTATTTATCTTATGCTTGGCAATCCTACTTAAATAGATTTTCTCCGTTCTTTAGAAGAACGTTCCTTTCCCACTTCCGGCAACAACACTTGCAAAAAATTAGGTTACTTTGGAATCTAAATTTCCGCAGGAAACTTAACCCCAATACTAACTCAAGGAGAGTGCACTTAGAGATTCAAATTCAACTACGGTAAACAGCGTATAAAATTTTTGAATGTAATAAATGAATTTGAAGGCAAAGCTTTGACTGATTTTCTTTTTTTTACAGCCACCTGGTACAGTGAGACTGGTAAGAAGTAACACATGGAAAAGGTACGTGCCAGCATACACTCCGTGTTAAGAACGATGTCAGGAAAAATAAGTGTCTACTAGAGATAGCATCTATAATAGAAAAGCATTTTACTATGCTGCAAGGTTAGCAGTTCAACTGGATGTTGCTGCATGTCAACCTCATGCTGAGTCGCATTTGAAGTTTGGCATATATGGAAGAAATTGTGTCATACTTCAAAATTGGACGGATTGCCTTACACCGGATTTCAGAATCCTACCAGTTAAAGGTTTTCATGGAATTGAGACTGAAACTTGGAGAAGGAATGGATCAAAAATATTACGTAGCTGAGCGTAGCTAAGCGAGTATTGACATTGCCGTGACCGTCTGTCCGTCTGTCTGTCCGATCGATAACTCTCGAAAGAGGTCACCGATTGACCTCAAATTTGGAACATAGCTTCCA
>JAHZMX010004056.1:0-41743 GCA_027743895.1 Seira musarum
ATTTTCAGCATATATGCTTTCGACCATGCTCTATTCAATGGAAGAAGAAATTTTGAAATCGGAGACGGTGAAAGACTGTCCACTGCATTGTAAGTTTTCTTGCGTGCGTGGGACGAAAGGTCTTGTGTAAAATGACCAACTCGACCTTTCGTAAAAGCTTTTTAATTGTCTATTTAGCTGATTTATGCTAATGATCTTGAAGTCGTATCAGCATTCAAATAAATTATCTGAAACTAAAATCATTTCTATTTTCTATCAAATAAATGTCAGTTGCAAGTTTCAATAATTTTCATGCCTTTGCTTTGTGACTCATAAGAAATCATTCTTTTTGCATTCCTTAGGCACGGTTTATTGTCTTGACACGAATTAATGCTCTTTATTTAGGTAAATGGAAACTTCGGTTAGTTTTTAAACCATGCATGAATCAAAAATTGCTACCAACAAAAATGGATAACTTTGTTACGATAAGTAAATTCATAATTTCTCTATGATTTTTCAAGTCTTCCCAACTTTCCTCCACTAATACCCGAAATTTAATTAAACTTCAAAAAAATTCCTCCAAACTTGACTTGAATTTTGTTATTAAAAAACCCAACTCAAACTCTTGATTCTTCAGTTTTACTTAATTATCTAAACTTGTGATCAGCGATTTCAATGAATTGAAATGATTTCCGATGAATTAAAGTGGCGAATTAAAAAATTATGCATACCCAATAATGAGATAATGGCCATAATAGGCCTGAGTCCCTAGCATTCGATTCGCTCTTGACTTCCTGTTCTCTGTCCGTCCTTCCTGAGTAGGAGGGCCGAGATTTGCAAACGCATATCTGTTTCCAGTCAAAAATCATCATATCGTCTTCAACTCTTCAGTACTTTCTTTCAACTCTTCAATATTTCAACAACAATATGCATGCATACCTATGGTACTTTTGGTACACCTTATTCGCGTACTCGTACATCGTACTCATTATCATTATTATGAAACGAGCTTTCACATGTTTTTGGAGAACCAAAATACGTGTGTCTAACAACTAACAACGTGTATGTGTGTGCGTGTTTTCTTCAGACAGGGAACTCGAACGGGAAGTTTGGAAGTTCATTCTTCATGCTGAAAGGCTTTACATGCACCTACATATACAAAAATATATGCGAGTAATAATAACAGCATATCTTTCTCCGGTGTGCCTGGTGCCTTCATGCCTCCATGGCCATGTCGCATAGTTTTCTCCCATTTTCACCGGATTGATATTGTTGAAGAAAAAAATGTTATGTTGTGGGGTAGCAGCAGCAAGCAGTTGACCTTGAGGATTTTCTATTGAATCCTTTTCTCCGTAATTGTTTTGTTTTGTTTCTTGTCGTCACTCTCACACAATCGCAATTCAGGCGTGAAATAATGGAAGAATTGTTTGCATTCCTTTTGTAATTGTTCAAAATTCATTGAACAATTTTTCAATCGTGTAAAATAGAAAGTCTCGATATCGAAACTCTTTGATTTATCAAATTGGATATTAATTATCCATGAAAGGACAAAGGACTGTAAAGTTTTCTATTCTATTTCCATTCTTTAGATCATTCCTATACGTCGGGAAAGCGCTTTCACTTGGAAGACTCAGTAGATTTCTCGCATTAATTAACCAAAGTTCTTATCGTCGCTGCGACGAATGAAAATGCAACTTTTTGAATTACAAGAGAGGCATCAGTCAGAGTGACAGTCTGCAACGCCGCTTCTACGTCAACATTCTTTATCGACACACCTAGTCTTTTATTGTAGTCTTGAACATCTAAGTCAAACAGCCGGTGAAACTTTATTAATTAAATATCACAATCCAGTTTTGAAGAGTTAGAAGTCACGTGATCGTCGAGTCAAAATGATCTCACGTGTGGCGCAAAACGGTATTCCACTAACAATCAGAAACTTGGGAAACCGTAAGTGATATCCGATCACATCAATTGCATGTGCATCAAGATGAAATGAATATTTTGCAACTATGACGATTTCATATTCATATTGTAGCAGTGGCGGTTAAAATTTCGACTAACGTCAGCTTCCAAAATGCCCAAGGACGAATGGCACTACTGAATACACTAATGGCACGAAACTCAGTCAGCATCTTCAATGTGCATCTTCACAATTCCTCTCAGTTCTTACAAGTAAATACTCAGCCATTTTCAAATTCAAATGATGAAAAAGAGAAAAAAATCAATCCAGCGCCGACTGTGGACTTAATTGGTAAAGTCAGAAAAGCTGATGATGACGAACCTCGATGGTTTCATCCCTCCCCCACAGAGAGAATGGAGAATCCAGCTTACACGTACCTGCGAAACCATCCCGAGTATCAGAAACTGTTTTTTCAGCATGAAGTGTACAAGAGGTGAGCCATGCCATGAAACGGTTACTTGTTTTAAACAATTTCTTACATTCATATAGTATTCATGACTTGTCAAATTAACTGTCTTAACACATAAGTTCTTTGTGTTTAGACTCATGACTGAAGATGGTACTCTTACGCCTGAAGGAGAAGAGACTGTAAATTCTGCTGTGAAGGCTTTTATTGATCTTTGTAATAGTGATCCCGATGAATCTATTACTGATCCGAAATATGAGCGAATATTTTCTGACCTCATAAGTCAGTGCTCAAATTTGACTGATGTGGAACTGCTCCTTGTATTTTACAATCTTCGAAGATTTCCCAAAAAACCGAAGGCAAAAGATAAAGACTATAAGAAAATCTGGCAGCCCCTTGATGATCTTTGCCAACGAAGAGCATACGATGGCACGTGGAGTTTAGAATACATGTTTAATTTGGCTGATCTAATTTTTTCTGTCGGTCTCTCAACTGAATCAAAATTCCATTGGGACTTGGTGAAGAGGTTATATAGGCGAGTGGACCACTTGTCTAAAGAGGAATTTATTCGCATGATGTTTTGTTTTGGGGGAGTGAAATCACTCCCAGATACCCTGAGTATTTATAATATTGAATATAATTTGCCCAAATTCATTGATGAACTGACCCCTGAGGAAGTCGCGGTTGTTTCAGTAGGATTTTTGCGAACTAAGACTTATGTGCAAAATAAGGAAGTCTTAGCAAAAATGTTAGGGATTGTTGCAGCAGATTCCACTAGAATACCCTCTCCAAGCGTATCGGCAGTAGCTAAAGCGGTGACCATATCTCATCTTCATTCGGTGTCAGAAGCCGTTTTCAATTTCTTGGATGCGTTTGTCTCCGAAGTTCCACGAATTGACATCCATGCGTGTGCTTCCCTAGTTCTGCTTGCTGTGAGGGCCAGAGTTGAGCACGAAGAGTTGTTGAAGGAAATAGTAAAAAAACTGGAAGGGAACGTAAATGTGATGCGTAGTAAAGATATTGATTATATCTGTTCAGGACTAACCATGTTCAACATTGACTGTCCGAAATTCTATCAAGAGATTATTGAAGATTTGCAAACTCGGATTATGAATACGCCTTTGAAGTCATTTTGCAATACACATGGTCGTAATTTTATCAACATATTACATCACCTTAGTCATCGAAATATGTATCCTCAAGATTTGATCTCACTCGCCCTTTCTGACGAGTTTCTTAATCGCACTTACGGTTCGTGTGAAGCATTAAAATTAGTTTTAACCCGCATTAATCTTGCCATTCATCTTTCCTTCACATACCTAAATAATTACGATACTTTCAGGTCGTTCGATGTATACCTATGCCCCAGAGGTCTTACTTCTCGACATTTGTACTGGTTTAGAGGCTGACGACTACACTGGGCCTCGCCTATCCGAAAAATACCGTGGGTTTTTAACCAAGGTATATTCGGTGTTTTAGCTACTATAATTAGGTGTTTGAGCTCAAATATTTTATTGTAATTATTATTTTTAATAGAAAAACATGCTTTGGATAGCAGCGGAGGAGAAAGTCACATCATCTGAATATCAAAAGATTGCGAGATTTATGCTCGAATTGTGCATTAATACTTTAGGGGGACCAGAGTATTCTCACATATGCAACGTAGTTCCGCCATTTAGAACTATTGGTGTGTATCCAATAGGTTTATCTACATAATTACTTACTGCCTAATTCGTATGTAATGATACTGATTTCTTATGTGATTCGACTTTCAGGTGTAGTTTACTGTATCAATGAGGCCACTGGGGAAACGCATCCCATTCCGGAAAGCTTTTTTAATAAAGATGACTTTGATATTAAATACATTCCGGAACAGGAGGTGGGTAAAAGTATCAAATTCCATGCTTTTGTGCTCTTTCCGGGGAACCAAGTATCCATAAACACTGGGAAACCTAATGGTGATTTAATTTCCTTTATTATATGTTCGCAGTATGACTATTTTTGTTAGTCGTATTTATAGCTTGCTTTCCCTTTGATCATTTTTAAACTTAGGAATAGCGGTTATGCACATTCGACAGATGGAGAAAATGGGATATGTCGTTCATCCGGTAAATTGATTGATATTTGTGTTGCGCAATAAAAACCTGGTTCTTCATCACCTTATTTGTAAAATACATATTTGTATTTTGTTTTCAAAGATTTACCTGAGCTATACTGTGTCATGCGCGGAGGAAATGAGGGAATTCATTTCAGAAACTCTCGGCCGCCCAGTACCTGTAGAGCTAAACGTGGAATAGATAGTCGGAAACGGAATATTTGCATCGCGCAACCTCACACCTGGTTTCAGGACACATCAATATTAACCTGATCTATCCATGCTTCCAAATCTTGTTATTTCCTTTATTTACACGGAAAGCTTTAGAAACTGTTGTTTTTGTAACTGATTAAGCTAATAATAGAAACCATTTCAAGCAGATTAGAAATGTTTTATTAATACAATGAAATAAATGAAACGTTAGAAAATAATTGAGGCTATGCTTCGAATGTAAAACTTTTTATTGCTTGTTGGCCAGACGTTATTACCTTTTCTTTTACTGGTGCGTCGTTCATGAATAATGATGCATGGAAGCGTTTTGTTCAAGCATTTGAGGCCATAAACATTGTTACAGTCTGTGGTACAATTTTTACTCCATTGAATAACTTCAAGTGCACAAGTTAATAGTTGCTTCGTACGAATTGGCTTCTCGGCCAATTCGTACGAATCTCAGAATAAAATGAAATATTATAACGTCATTGATTTTAAGCAAAGGCAAATTTATTTTCAAAATTTTGAATTTTATGATCCTTTGCTCTGATAACAATTAAAATAGTCATACTCCGTACAAATCTTTAACAAGGGAAAATTATATAGCTGTCCGGCACTTCACGAATATGTATTTTTCTAAAAGTTTTTTAAGTTGTACTTACGAGTAATACTTAACAATAAATTGATAAACGGCTTGCATTATTTAAAGCACTTGGTTGTCTGGTTTTAAAATAACATCACATACTGGCACACGACATGTCGTATTCAACCAGAACTTAGTCTGAGCTTGCAATTATTAGAACTTATTTTTCATTTTGCAGATTATCTTTTATTTTTAAATGCAGCAAGATTGTTGCGAGGTGTACGTGGGTGCATGAGTCACCAATTTATATATTAGCACCTCATTGCGTAGTAAAACATGTATGAGGTTTATCAACGAGAAATCGAACCGTGAAGAATGAGCTATAAATGTCAACCCCACACCTACGTTGACGAATGTGCGAGTTTGCCATACATGTACAACTTTCACAAAATACAATAACGATTTTTTTGCAGTAGCTGCAGGCAAATGATATGACATGAGTTTTACAATATATCAACAATTGGATTTATACATATATATAATTAAATAGTTAAAGCACCATTAAAATAAAAAAGTTAGAGCTTTTCGGGATCGTTGTACTAGTAAGTATACACACAAATTTTACAGTTTTTCGGCTACCAAGTAGTAATAAATTAAATTCAAAGTTGCGATTATCCTTCTCTTACACATCATAATTTAAATACACAATACACGACGAAAGTCCAAGGAGAATATATTAATTAATCTTAGGTTTGCTGCCAACTCAATCATACAAGTAAAATTGAAGATTATGATACCATCTGCGAAGGCATCTTCTAAGCGTATGAGACATTAGCTAAGGTTCTAGAACTTTGATTTCCCATAATATGTATTCGTTTGCAAAACACGTAGGTGGAGCTACAGTTGTAAGATGGGTTTCACAAGATCAAACAACAAAATGGTTTTAGAATAACGATAACGATGCTCGCACAATGATTACAGAGATGTACGAAGGTGGGTAACACTTTGCTTCTCTCGGGCTAATAGGTTTCCTGGTCATCACATTCTCCAGTTGCATGCCCAAAAACTAAAATTAATGTGCGAATACGAAAGAAATGGTAATGTTTTGTATCAACTTACACTGTCTTATATGGATAATATTAATAATGCATTTATGAGTAACGTACTTTCGCATGATTCGCAGTAAGGACGGGGATCGCCTCTAGTAGCGCCATAATGAGTATTATTGTCTTCCGATACTTGAGCTGGACAATCTTCTGTTTCGTGTAGATCAAACTTTTCGCAAATATCGCAGTAAAGTCGAAGAGACTGAAACGCCTTCGAGGTTGCTTGTCCAGCGGCAGCAACACGATTTCTGCAAAGAAAATAGTCGTCACATGCATGGGTCATCAAACAAGTTGTCAAATATCAACTAGATTAACAAAGAATACATGAAATCATACGAGTTTGCATCCGCATCCACTCCGCCATTTAACAAAACATTAAGTTTGATGCTGAGTTCTTCATTTTTGCGCTGGAGGTCCACAATGATCGAGTTCAGGAAATCAATATGTGCTTGAGGACTATTTGCATCCAACGTAGATGCTTTGGCTACAGAAATACACAAAATATTTTACACAAAATTCGTAAAAATCAAGTTAATGTTTTGTTTAATGCACAACTTACACGACTCTATGTCTGCTTTTTTCTCTGCCAATTCCCGTTCCAAATCTACAACGGCTTTACTCTTTTGTTCCAACCTATTCCGAAGAATAGCAAGCTCCTGACTCAATGCTTGTTCAATTTCTTGGAATCTACTGGTTTCCGCCTTGTAATTGGCTATTTGCTCTTTCAAGCTTGACTTATCTTTCTTTAAAGACTGAATCTGAATTGCTAAATTGTCCAACGCCCTTTCATCTTCTTCTATCTTTTTCTTCAGCCCATCTACTTCTTCATCCAAAGACGTGAGTTTATTAGATTTCTCGTCGCATTCTGCCTTCAGTTGGTTGACTTCGGTACTCAAAGTTTCGCTACATATAAGGAAGGCATCCAGATATTTATCGCCAACTTGTGATAATCAGTGAAACGTTTAGAAAGTATCAAACAGAAGTTACCTCTTTTGCCTGAAGGTTTTTGACTCTTCGGCAGACATAGACAGTTGTTTTGAAAGTAACTCGTTTTGTTTCAACAACTCATCAATTTTCTTACTTAATTCTAATTCCTTTGCTTTCGAAGATTCTGTAAGAACTTTTTTTTCGTTTTCCAGATTCCTTACAGTTTCCTGCGCATCTGCTAGCATTTTTGAAACGTCGGCAAGTTCTTTTTTGAGGGATTCTATTAACTGTGAGCTTTCTTGCGATGAGAACGACGCAGTTTTAATGCTTTCTTCAGCGCTCGTTACTTTTTTCTATAAAACCATTACATAAACAAGCCATTATAATTGGTTGCAAGATTGAACAATAATTGAAAATATTATATGACACCAGGCATAT
Organism: Seira musarum; assembly: GCA_027743895.1. Lineage (NCBI taxonomy): Eukaryota > Metazoa > Arthropoda > Collembola > Entomobryomorpha > Entomobryidae > Seira > Seira musarum. The sequence goes on from JAHZMX010004056.1 coordinate 7,705, forward strand.
CACCATTTTGTGATGCTTACATGCAAATCAAGAATCTCGCGTTCCTTTTCTTTCATTGCGTCTTCTAGTCTTTGATTTTCTGCTTGAATCTTAGAAATTTCTTCATTTAATTCTTTTTCTGCATCCTTCCTCTCTGCTGCTATTTTGGCTAAATTTTCCTCCAGCTCTTTTTTCTAATTAAAATTAAGACAATAGATTGTTGGTTAATAACAATGACCAAAATAATTGCAATCAACTAACAAATAAAATTGGAAATAAAAGTATGTACCATGTTGGATTCCAATTGCTCCTGTTGACTCATGCGAGATTTAAACTCTGCATTGATACGTCTGAGCACTGCCTTATCTTCCTCCGTTGACTGCAGTTTTGCACGCAGGTCCTGAACTTCTTCACTTAAATCTTTTATTTTACCAGAGAGAAGGTCGGACGTGTCACTTTTTGAATTTACAAGGTCAACTATTTCAGCTTCCTGAAATTGTAATTAATCATACGATTTAAATGAATCCTCACAGGGAAAACCTAATCAATAACAATAAAAATACGTGGGTAAAAGGCTTACTAAGGAACATTTTTGTCGTTGGACATTTTCTATTTCCTCCAAAAGTTTCTGCTGCCTCTCTTTAAATTCTTCTTCACGACGCTTTTTTTCGTCCAACTGCAATCTTAATTTATTAATATTTTCGGCCTGGTCTGAAGTTGTTTTCTTCAATGCTGAAAATACATAATACAATCATGATTATGGTCGGCGTAACATACATTCTATTCTTTCCACTCAAAATGTACTTAAAAATTTTAAAGCAACATCCGACTGCTAACTTACCTGAAACCTCTTCTTCATGAGATGCGAGCAACGTCTGTCTTCTTTCTTTAGTTTTTGTGATGTCGTCGTTCAAAATATTTACTTTTCTATTCAAATCTTCGACCGTTTTTTCCAAACAAGAAATTTTAGCTTCAGATTCTGAGAGATTCGCGTTCAACTTTCTTTTCTCTGCTTCCGTCTTAGATAGTGTAGCCTTCAATGTGTCTATCTCCTTTTTATGTTCTTCTGACTCTGTTCGTGATAGGTCAGCCGATTTTTCGTTTTTTTCGGATAGTTTAGCGGTGATTGAATCCAACTGTGTTTGAAGGTCTGCTTTCATAATTTTTTCTTCATCCAGAGTATATTGCAAGTCTTCGAGCTTTCTACGTTCCTCTTCCAAGGCATTTTGAAGTCGTGTAACTTCGTCATTATCTGCAGTTGATGCCTTCAATTGTTGCTGGTACTAAAAGTTGAAACATTTGTTAGTAGACAAAAACACAAGTAAATAAAAATACAATTAAACATTGCTAAACTCACTATTGCACATTCTGACTGAAGTTTCCTAACTTCCAACTTTTTTTCTTCGAACTGACGACTCAAGTTTGCTAGATCTACTCGATCTAGTTCACGCTCCTTAATTAACTGCTCCACGTGCTTTTCTTTCTCAGTTAAAACAGACTGAAAAATATTAAGAAACTCTATCGAAACTCTATATTGTTATTATTATTAAGTCAAATAATAACACGGCTATTTGAGCGATGTATATCTGATCCCAGTCGTGAACGTTTTACTTACTTGTAAAGCACATGAAGGGAGGCACTGAGAATCTCGCATGGAGGGTCGCTAAATTAAATATGCAAAACATTTCATTTCATAATCCAAGGGGCAATAATTGCAAGAAGATATAAACAAATTAAACATTACAACGAAATTATACAAATTAAATTAACACGAACATTACCCGTATACTTCGTGATGCTGCTGAAGACGCTAAACTTGACACGGATATTAATGACTCGCGAGATCCATGGCGCCTAGGTGTTTTATTTACGGGTGAACTGATGACTTTTGACGCAGGTACAAACAAACCATGTTTTTCCTTACACGAGAAATATTGTTTGCCACCAACTGTTCCGTTGTTTTTGCCCATTGGTGTGAGCAACTCCACTCCGGCCCAATCACCAGCAGCAAATTCAGTAGTTCCAAGATATCGTAAAATACCAATTTTTGTTCCTCCTGTAGCGCTAGCAACAATTACACGTTCTCCAATGCATAACGAAGAGTACATTGCGAGAGAAGACGATTTTATAGGTGTTCGTTGACCAGATGGACTAGGTGTCCTTTCAGTTACACTGGCAGCACTTGATATTTGAGGATCAGGGGAAACAATGATCGAAGAAGCTGTACTTTGTGGTGCGCGCGGAGTGGAAGGAGATTCTAGAACTGGATCTCGAGTTAGACGACTCAGTTTTGTAAATAATCCATGAGACGGAGCACACTGGAAATAACGTTTTCCCTGCACAACACCATCGTGATTGCCTAGATTGTAAATAAATAAACCTTTTCAAACTGAAATCTGACATCTCGAATCAATGTAATAACAATACAAACGTTTCATGACTTAATCTGGTCCTTGTTTTATTACCTACTGGTAAATCTAACACAATTCCCGCAAAATCTCCTTTTGCGAATGTGACCTCGCCAATAAAACATATTTTACCCCGTTTGGTAGGATCACCATTAACGTAAACTATGTCTCCAATAACGAAATGGTCTACGTCGGTGGCTAACCCAGAATCTGGAAGGATTATCGCAATTGTTAACATAAAATACTAATGAAATCCCATTAAAATATAAACGGCTTTTCATAATGTGTTAAATCTAAGAACCTCTGGAACCCGGAGCTTGAATTCCTGGTGTCGTAATCTTTCGTCGTATACTACTGGATGACGGCAATCGCGACATAGGTGTAGGGGTCTTGGCAGGAGTAGCAGCTACCGTTTCACCAACAACACTGTTGGACGACGCCAAATTTGTGTTGGAAGACTTAACGGCGGAAGGTTGCCGAAGTCCACTTGGACGTGTGGCCATTTTGTATCAAAAATACAATATATGTACACCAAAAAAGCACTCTTGAGGATGAAGCTGCTTAGGAAGTGTAGATATTTAGTCGATTAATCTCTGTGCACTTTTAAAAATCAAATCAAATTAAATAATAATTAGGAAAAGACATAAATTGAATGCATATACCCTGCTAAGGAGCGATAAACTATTACCAATTAAAAGTTTAGATGGAATTAATATACTTACTTTTCCTGTTTCGCCTTATCAGTAACACTTATGAAGACTTCATTTTAAAAAATCCATCTTCCCGTCATATGCTTCTATCCACAAATACAATTCAATTGTTTCTTTTAAAAAAAATAACTTTGAAAAGTTGAGAAAAGGTTGGGTATTAAAAGTTTCCCCCTAAAAGTCAGCAGTTCGCTATCTGTATGCAGCCCAGCTGCAATACACTGAAGACTGAAAGGAAAAATAAAAAGGTCAGTTGAGATAAAAATACTTTTAATATCGTCTTTACGCCAAACCCAACTGATTCGATTCTTTTCTAGTGAAATGTCAGTGGTTTTTCAAATGATAAAGGCGGACGGTAAACTGCATGTGTTGTATACTATTACGACAAAACATAGACGAACGAACGAACGGTTTCATGTTCGTGTATGTGCGATTAGGATGATAACATTTCGCTTGAAAAAAATACATGCAACATTTCAAATTGCATCTCAATCCCTGCAGCACTAAATATCATATGGTTCCCTCCTGCAGCACCTCAGCACAATGATAATATGCATTAATGGCAAATCGGATTAAAGATCTGGCAAGCCATAAATTACAAAATAATTTTTTAGGGATAAACAACGGAATAAAAATCATAAAGCATTAATCCTTTGGTTATGTGATACTGATATTACTGCAACATTAATAATTAAAAATATACTTTCATGCGACATTAACAACATGATTTGCATTATGTTTAGATGCTTGATGCTTTCATCAAAATCAAACCTAGTGTTAAGTGCCAAATGCAGCAAGTAGCAAGTAAGATTTAGTTTTCAGACGAGAAGCCAGATGGCAGGCAAATCTACATTTCTCGTTTTTCGTTTCACAAAATTAAAACGGAGATAGATGCGAGATAATAAAATTGGACACAAATACACACATCTATGCATAAGTAGTGAATACGATATAATATAATCATTTCAATAATAAATAATTATTTCATGCGTGCATCATTCGTAAATATTAAAAAAATAAATTAAAATCATCTTTATAGTCTAGCCGGTTCAGGTTCTCTCCGATCCTGCTGATCTTTCACCAGTGACTCGTCTTTAGAGAAGGAACATTCTAAAGGATTCTGTGAAGATAATCAATTCCCTATTGATAACCCCGAAGGGAACCACAGAATACCTAAATATGAAGATTAGTATGCATATGAGAACTCCGGAATAGATCTGAACTTCATGCGTCGAGATGATTCAGTGTTATCTTTATTAGTTATTACATCCTTATAACCCGGCGTTAACTTGTGACCTACGCAGCATCCTTAAAAATATTTGTAAAATGTAAAATACGGAACCGGGAACATTATTAATTACAGGCTTTGAAGGTCAAAGTTAGACTTCGATTTATTGACTTTAGTGCTGGTAGCTGTCAAATTATTCCCCTCCTGGATATTTCCTCTGATCATTTCATTTAACGTATGTTTACATATTTAATTTGCATAGAAAAAATTGTAGAAACCTCTTTGTTCAAAAGTTAAACAATTTCTTTGCTTATTTCTTTCAACTGGGGCAGTATGAATATGAACCAAGATGAAAGCAGATCGCATTGGCTTATCGGGCATTCATTCAGTGTTTTGAATTGAAAAAATGTTATATATTTACATTTTTCAAATTTTCAATCGTTAGTTGAGTTTATTATATTATTCTGCATTACGCATTACTGTGTGTACTAACAAATATTCATTTTTGCTTATTGACACGCTTTGCTGCCCCATCATGAATATGTAATATAGTCAGCCAAGTGTATAGTGTCGATAAAATAAATAAATTTGATTGCTTTGAACTCGAGTTTGGTGCTTAATTTAGGTTTTCGCTTGATGAGGAAATGGATGGTGTAAAAAGCACGCATCTGAAAAAAATTGTGGTTTGCCTAAATTACGTATGTATGTGTGCAAAAAAAAAGTTGTTCTGCAGTGCAATCCCATTTTCCATTTCCATACCCTTCATTTTCCTATACCAGAGCAGAGGAGCAATAGTTGTTGAATAAAATTACTGTCCTCCATACAGACAAACCTTACGTAATTTACGGTTTTCCGCTGGGATATTAGATGAGATTCGATCATGATTTCATTACATGTCATTACTCCAACCTCACACGGAATGACAATTTTTTGTACACTTCCTCCTTCCCACCTAGTCTAGTTCCCCAAGCCGCAACCTATCTCTCTCTTTCTTTCCTTTATCCCAGCTCTTAGCCCAACAGCCCCAAATCTAATCTATTTCAGGCGTATAAAGTTCAACAAGATTTCCTGAAAATACATGTTCCAGCTAGATGCTATGCCTTATACTTTCACCCTTCTTTTGATTCCAAGAAAAAGAAAATCAACTTTTTTTTACATTTTTACATGGTTGTGTAAGCGTATAATAAGCTATAATGATCATGAGAAGAAAAGAAGTTTTTTTTTGTAGAAGGCAAAGAAAAACTCACTTCTGCTTTCTCTTTAGTCCGTCTACCTTGTGTGATTCGATCCTTCACAAACACAACCACTACTGCCACACCAGACCAGCAGTGCCACCATGGAAAATTGAACTTTGGCATGCCAGCATACATAATGTTTATTCCGAGATTAGTTATCGTAGTCAGAAAAAAATCAACCAATTTTAGATGAAATACATGAACCAACAAGAAAGTCAACGAAGCAGAGAGTCAGGCTTCATCATCATCATCATCACTACCACCACCACCACCACCACCACCCTACCACTACCACATCACTCCATCAATCTATTTATTTTTTAGAGAGAATCTCAAGCTAAACTAGACGCGAGAACCTCCTCACAATGCACACACGGCTTCCGTTGACGACGACGAGAGCTTTTCACTCAGTCACTTTCTCTCTCAAGAGGAAAATAGATTGATGAAATGAAATGAGTGTTTGCATATATCCTTCTACTATATCAACTCGTCGTAAACAAGAGAAACTGTCGGAGGAGGAAAAAAGAATGGAAAAATCTCTGATCGGTTGCATAATATGTAAATAAAAACGAGCGCGTCATACATACATAATGTAATCAGCATATTATTTCCATTTCAAGAATGAATCTTAACACATATAAATATGTACATTATAAAAATATGTACTATATTTTTATTGTAGTTCACGAATCTCAAAGAAAGTGAATTCCCCGAACAAAGGAAATATATTCTACCAGAACATATTATATAATAAGTAGAATGCACCTAAATATATTCATACCTAAAACTTCAATTCCCCTACTATTTTGGTCGTATTTTTTTGAAAAAAACGAAAAGGTTGATGCATGCCGACGATGCTACCGATGCCATGATTGACTTTGACAACCGTCAGAGCTAGAATATTGTCTTGACACTACACACTACTTCCTCTTCGCTCCATTCGTTCGATTTTTTTTTTAAATAGGGAAATATGGGGAGTGAATGTCTATGGGACATTGTTAATAAGCGACTGAGCGGAAAAGTGCATTTTATATTTCCATTTCCAATGAGCCGTTTTTCCCACAATATAGCTTCTCCGTAAAATGTTTTGAAAAAGGATACTCTTCGTCTGAATGATTGAACACTACATCGTATATTTCAGTGAAATTTTGTGTATCGCGAGTATAAGTAGTGTAGAATAGTACTATATGTTGATGGTGTTTTATTCCCTATTCTGTCTTCCCATTCAATTTTCAATTTCCACAGGGACCTGACCAGGACTGTCACAAGGGCTTTCTTTTTCATCAAGTTAGAGGCAGTGCGACAGTTTCCCTTTTACCCTCTCTCATGCCGACGTATGCTTCTACTATTGCCTTTGCGTTATATCAGTTTGCATAGGGATTTTTTGTTCTTTTCCTTCTTTATTTCCACAACCGACTAGTTTGAGCAAGAAGAAAAAATGGAAGGAGCATGCAATAAGTTGGTTTTTGTGAGACAGGCTGGGAATGATATTTCACAATTTTTCTCATTCACGATCAGTGAAAATGCATGTCGTGTTGTTTTCGAGACTGTTGCATAACATAAAAGTAATGAAAAAGGAATAAAAAGACATAAAATAATATTGGAACGTGTGTAGTACATAACGGGTTGTTTTTACATTGCATTAGAGTAAAAAAAAGCAGTCTTCCTTCTAATTCTCTTGGCCTAATAGTGGTAGAAGTAATGGTGGTGTGAAATCTCCGTGTTTTCACTTTTATTTCATAATACTGGCAAAGGGGAAATAAAAGCAAGCAGACACTTTTTTTTGCTACTAGTGCAGTAAAAAATGTCTTTGAATCGAAGAGTGTCTCTTTTAGCAAAGTACTTTTAGCTTAGGTATTTACAGGATATTTTAATGCGTCTTTCCTGGTCCTAGCTTTTGCCTCACCATTCTCTTTCCCTTTATGTCTTTTTGTTTCCCCTGAAAAAAATAACTTTCTTCCCTGAAAAAAACTCTTTCTAACATTTTCACTCTTCCTTGTCGTTTCCCTCACACACTCTCATTCAATCAGACAGCCATATAGTAGAAAGAGAGTAGGAGGCAATAGGGAAACGGCAAACCTTCCTCCTTTTCCTCCGGCAGGCTTCATTTGCAATGAACCCGTAAGCCATCAGGAAAAAACTAAGATATTATTATTACGATCAAATGGTCTACATTGAGAAAGAAAACTAGTGGGTGTAGGGGCATCAACAGAACAAACCTCATGTATACATGTGCCTAATATATCATTTTGAAAGCAGTCAATCTATTTATACATTTTTTTTGTGGAGGAAGAAAAACGTAAGAGAAAATTTCAAAAGGATAGTAAAACTTGTTTATAATAACTTATAAGTAAGTGTGGTGTAGGTATCTACACGAGCAAAAGGTAGTGATGGTTGGTGGCATACCTATATAAGTATTATACTTAAAAGATGCCATGGAAAGATATGACATATATAAACCTAATATGTACAATACACACAGTCCATGCATGTCGTTCTACGAAAGTAAGTGAGGCAGGAGCAGGGAGAAAAACTTTTTACCCTCTCACTCAACTTTGCCAGTTACCCTGAGCAAAAGAAGGAGAGAAAAAATGAGGAATGAGTGAGTAAGCGAACGGGAGAGCAAATCAAGTGGAACAGGAATGAGGAGAGACAATTGTTCTTTTTTACTTCCTATATTATTCAACCTTTTCACTTTTTACTAATAGACAAGCTTTCACAGTAGGAAGACAAACAAGCAACAAAATATATACTTACCATTAGTATACTAATATACCTACACAGATGCATAGGTAAATATACTTTGTGTATTTATGTATTCACTGGCATCACTGGAAGAGGGCAAAAGGTATTTTGGAAGAGGAAAGCAAAAACTTCATTCAACCTTCCACATACCTTCCCTTTCCCTCCTCATCCGATCTGAACAAACGAAAAGAATAAGTACATGTACAGAATTACTATCATTCATTTACTCTTTTTTTTCTCTCTCTCTCTCTCTCAGTGTGCCTATATCTTCATCCACCTTTCACATTACATTTTGGAAGATTGAGGAACGAAGAGGAGCAAAAGGTAGGAGAAAAAAATGAAAACGGCAAAATAGACATCATCATGGCTTCCTACATAATGCACGCCGCTTGACTTCATAGTGAAGCTAGATAAAAGGGAAGAAGGAGGGAGGGAAAAAATTTTTCTCTCCCAACAAACCTTTAGTTTTCATACTCACACGATGAGGCAAATGGAATGAAAGGTATTACTCTTTTTGAAAGCAATAATAACGAAAGTATAATAATAATAATAATAATAGTGATATGGAACAAAATGGAAGGATGGCATCGGTTGGTGGTGGTCGTGGTGGCAATAGTAATAAGCAATTGCAATACAAAGATTCTATCAAACCCATGAAATTTTTTTTAGAATCTTTTTCTGTCACACATGACAATTCGAAGGAAACAAGTAAAACTCTTTTATTATCTTTTTCCTTGTGTCCGTTCCATAAGAAATAAGAGTAAAAGTCCACAGAAGAAAGAGTTACGTAACGACAAAAGTTTTTCAAGTTTCTAGTCAGTGACCAATTCAATGAATAAAATGTATTCATTACAAAGCAATACATTTTCACCGAATTGAATTCTTGTGGATGGAGTAAAAAAGGTTTTAGTATTTACGGCAAATTCCAGATTTTGCTCTACACCACTCTAAATAATGTCGACAGAGCAGAGAGCGAGAGAAAGAGGTCGGGATAGTTGGACAGGTTTTTGGGTACAGAACATATTTTGATGTTGATTTAAAAGAACAGAAAAACATGAGAGACAATATGAATTCACTTTATGAAAATAAAATTCCCTTTCGTAAGTTATGTTTTTGTTCATAACTTCACCGGGAAAATGCCATAGTTAAAGTTAAAACTATCTATGCATTCTGTGGATAGATTTTCTCCTTTCATCCGAGAAAATTTCGGAGTAGAGAAAATGGAGACCTCCAAACGCTTCACTGTTGTTACATTTTTCTGGTTTACTTTTACCCTCCCAAACGTATTCTCGACTGTTGTGCTGTCCCAAAATTTCTTCATCACTTCGTACAGAAAATGCTAAAATAACGCTTTTCGTTTTCTTCTTTGATTTCTCACGCTGAAAAGTAGGCATCGAGGTATGTGCATTTCTTCACTTACATTTTTCCGTTGTTGTCATATGGATACTGTGTACCCAAAATGCCTCTCCCTTCCTAACTCACACGACTCGTTTCTCCAATTTTCTATTTTTCCCGTCTCCCTCTAACCCCATTCCCCATTCACGTGTAGAGGACACAAAAGTCTAACTAGCAAGGGGAAAGAATGGAAAGCCGAGCTTTTATTTTACTCCCTGTTTGTTTCCAATTTTCCAGGTAGAAAGTCGGCTAAATGCTTGAATAGTTACTTCATATGTGCATTCGTAATAATATCTCTCTACATCTTTCTAAGCATCTCACACTGACTATTTTTTGTACGTTCTTCTTCTACTAGATCATCCTCCTGCGGCTCAAAACTCCATTTTCTAATAAGTTGAGTGACATGACAACAAAAAGCTGATTTCCTTCTCTGTTTTCTCTTTTTCATAACATTATGAGCTCTACTTTTGTTTGCCTGTCTATCTCTCCTTCTCCCCTCGCTCTCGCTCTTTCTGTTTTCAATTCACTCATACTCGTGCTCCATTATTATTTGTTGCTTTTCTCTCTTCTTTTGCTATTTTACTCCCACTCACACTCAGTCATCATCAGAAACTACTTTAACTTTTCACGATTCACAGCAAACGAGCATGAAAAGATCACCTTAAATTGGAACGTAGGTGTACGTAATACGTAATAATGGAATAAGATGGTAAATATCGAAAGAAGAAAAACAGCAAATTCATCATCTTCATTACTCAAAAGAAAACAGCTTTTCTCTCGTTCTTTGCCTTTAATCCATCCTTGGGAAGAAAATTGAAGAGTTATATTCGTCCTAAATGAAACAAAAGATTTCAAGGATCACATCCCGCTCCATCCTTGAGCTTATTATCGTTCGCCATTCTAGTATTTCTCGGAGTTGGACAAAAATAGTATAAAGGATTACTGTTGCTCCGCCTTGCTCTTATTATCTTCCTTCCTAACTCCATTCTTCTCGTAGAGATTATTTTAACGACGTACACATTTCTTCTTTCTCCTCTTTCATAGAGTTGTAATCATAATAATGATAATGTTATTCCTTTCTTTTCTTATTAGTCCCTCTCATCTTCTCCTGTCCTTCCACTCCTCCTAATGCCACAAGAGGATAGATAATAACTTTTATGCTAAATATCATTCTTTATATGACAAGTGACATGGGGTACTATGACGTCTGAAAAACACGATAAAGTGGCAATAGTAAATTCCACAAATTTTCCCTTCCCTTCTCTCTCTTTCTCTCTCTCGATTCCTCTTTTCCTCTTGTCTGTCTTCCACAGATATCCTGCACAACTAATATTTATGTAGGCGGCGGATGGATGATCTAATTTTTCTCAAAAAGTTTTATATTGATGTTTTATAGTTTTCCCTAAACTTTCAAATCCTTTCACTTCACTTTATAGTTGAAAAAAGTCAGCCTATCTATCCACCAGTGGATCCATAATACCCATCCATCCATTTTGCAAAATGTTCTCTTCTGCTCTTCCAGAAGTCGAGGTTTGGAGTTCCTCTTTTTCTACTTTTCTCTTTCTCCCGAGCTCTTTCTACGACATACTTCCCACGAAAACCACATGAAAAATAAATGAAGGGATTTAATGTGAAATCGTTGTTTTAGCTCTTTCCTCGTACACTCTAGACTTGACCTGTTGTTTTGGTGTTTACGCGCAAAGCCCTTACAAAGCCTCACTTTTATGCCTTTCCCCATCTGTTCTCTTCTAGAGTGAGTTGTTGTTGTAAGCATGTTAAATTGGAGAAACGGAAAATGCATTTTAAAGTAAATAATATCATTGAACCTGGTAAACGCATACATTTATATTAACACAAATATGTATGAAGTAATGAAATATTCGTTACATAAACGAAATAATAATAATAATGCAAAAAGCGTCCTCTTCTCCCATCTCGATTGAAATCTATTCATGCATAACTAGTAATATGACAAAAAAGTAATCAAAACTATGTACATCTCAAAATTGCAATTTAATACTCATCGTCAGTAACGAAAAGCTCAATATCCATGTTTTTTATTCATCAAAACCAAACGATGAGTTTCTTTTCATATGTTAAGTGCTGTTTGTCAGACAAAATCAAATGATATTATTTTGTCGATGTAAACAATTTACGCAGTAATATAATATGGTTTGTTTGTATCACAGTACACAGTGGCTATGATGTGAAAAGGAGAGAAAAATGTCATTTTCTCCTCACTACTAAGTAACACTGTTGCCGTTTTCCTCCATGTCATGATATGATGCTGTTATAGTCTGCTACGAATTAATGTTTTTTTCGCCTAGCTCCAGTACCTTTTTCCACTCTTCTCAATCAAATTACAAAGTGGTTTAAATGAAGTAAAAATGGTGAAACTGGCTTCAGGCAGTCTTACAGTATCCCAAGTTTCCACTAACAAAACGCATTATAGATCGCGGATGTTTGTGGAAGATGATAATGAAGATGATTAGGATGAGCATGGCAGGGAGGTTGTACGAGTACGAATGGAGTGGCTTTAATAATGATTCTTTCTTTTTAAACAATTGGCTCCTTTTTTAATACCGTGACAAGTTTCCAATCGAGTTTCATAACAAGCAGAGAAAAGAAGTGTATTAGAACTCAAAGTATCTATTTTCCTTTCACTAAACAATCCTCCATTTTTCACTTGATTTCATTATTTCCATCACATCGATCCCATCATCGTCGTCGTTTTCATCCTTATTTTATCCGTACTAGTGAGTCGTACATAGTATCCTATGTGATACCATGCATTTCGTTTTTTTCGGCTATGTGCTCTTTTAGTAACTAATTTAATGCTTCAAAATAAAAATTCTTTTCACTCTGTTGACTCTTGTTTTTCTCCAGACTTTTTTTGCCTTCCTTTTCTACCCTTCTTCCATTACGTCATATTACTGAAAAAGTTTTTTTTTTCACTTTCCTTTCTCGTCGTTGGGTATATATTTCTCGCTAATAGCTGCAGTTAGCAGTAATGTGGTGCTGGACTGACTCTTCCTTTTTTTCATTTTACTTTCCTTTCATTTCTCTTCTTCCTGAGTCTTTTTAAAGTTTATTTGAGAAAACCCTTTTTTTCCCTTAAAAGTTAGGTAATCAAGCAATCGTATCGCATCATCGAAAACTTCCTTATTGCTACTTTTTCCCCCGTTTTCTTTCCATCCTTCTGTATTAGATTGCATTGTATGAAATTGTTGTTTTAGCACTCATCATCGTCATCCTTCTCACATTCTCATTGCCCCTGTGAGCTTCTTCTTTTTCCAATATTGATACACAATAATGTTCTGTTATCACTCTCTTTTTAGTCTCTTTCAAGTTGAAAACCATATTGTGTGTGAGTTGTTTCACTCCTCTTCATTTCCTTTTTCTTAATGTTTCGCTCTAGCTCTCACTCACGCAGTCTCGTTCTAGGAAAAAAGAAAAGGATGAAATATAAGAAGAAGACGAAAAGGCTTCCCAGAAGAGCAAGAAGAGTCAGACTTGAGCCTAGCCGCTGGCAGCGGAAAAGTTGTTTTTTCCCTCTTTTCTTTCTCCAACTGCATGTCTCATTCTCGTATTTCCAGCTCACTCCATTCATCCTCAAAAGGAGAAAAAACACAAAGTAAGAAATAAAACTTACACGTGAAATAAAGACGTATGGGCTTATTGGGCTTCGTATTGCTCTACTGGCGGAAACCCACATTCATACAGTGATAGGCTCAACTCTACAGTGAAATTACATTAAGTAGTTAGCAAAAAAATCTAAGGTAAGGTGGATTCAGCCGGGATGAAACTTAGGTGGCGAAAAAAAAGGAGAGAAAGAGGTGGCTCAAAGATCTATCTCTACATCTCCCGACACAATATACATAAATCCCATAAGAATGCACGCTCAGTATAAATAAAATCGCGCTATAAAAGTAAAGGTAAGTCCTTTTTTAAACCGTTTTACCAATATCGTTTAAAATATATAAGATTGGTGTGGTGGTAGTAGAATAAAAGAAGAAAATTCTGCTCAAAATGGAAAACTGCATGAGTAGTGGCTATACATACCATTATTATTAGAGAGGGAATACGCAAAGATTTTTCTTCTCTATCTCACTATTTACTCCTCTCATTTCGTTCATTTCTCCTTGTATCACCCTATTATCAGAGTCTTCCGTCTTGCTTAATTGCTCTCCCTGGACGCTAAAGGAGAAAAGAGGAATAACCGAGACTCAAGAAGTAAAGGAAAAAGTTTGAGACGGAGCAATAGTGTAGAGCCAGAAAGAAACAAGAAGCGAAATAAAGCCAAGCCTTTGCTTGCGGCTTAAGTAATGTACATTCATACCTAAATAAATATCATCATCATCATCAGAGTGAAGAGAAAGGCTGGTTTGGCTCTGGCTGAGCGTCATCCTAAAAAGAAACAAGCACCTCCGCATTAACTATAGCGACTCGTCTTTTTTCACTTTCCAAAAGAATATTTTTTAGAGCTCAAACTCGAAACATTTTCATTTTCTTCATACTTGTTTGCCTCTCTGCCACGGTTTTTTTCTTCATAGTATACGAAATTCAAATAAGGTTTGGAGCAGGATGCACGCTTCTTTTTAAAAAGGAAGAGGAAAATGTGGAGTTTCTTTTCTCATGGAGAAAGGAAGGAATAAGTGAGGAAGAAATAGATAAAAGTACGGGAAAAAGTTGATTACTCAACTTGTTATTATTATTATACGCCATACACACAACATAAGGAAAATAGGAACAAGTGAAGGAGTAAGAAAACACGGTGTATCATCATCAACATCAGTAGTAGTAGTAACAGTAGCAGTAGCACTAACAGCAACATTGCCATCATCATCAACAGCAGTGGAGATAGAGAGCGAGAGCATTAAGGAAACTGCAAATGATACGAGGGAAAGAAGAAAACAGGGTTTCTTGATTACCTACATCATCAGGTCAAAAGAACATGAGTCATTTTCATGAATTTTTACGCAAATCCCTTTCCTTCTTGATCCTATTTTTACATGTTACAAAAGGGGAGGTAAGTAGGAGTGGGAGTGAGCGAGAGAAAACTTTTGTTTTTCTTCGAGACTCCATGCTCTCATCTCATCACTTGATCTTGTCCAATTCCCAAGGTACTTCATTGGCAAAAAAATAAATAAATGAAAAGCACCGCTTGTTGGTGAACCCAGAAGCCGTTCTAGATAAAGCTAAAGAAATTTTCCTTATTTCTATATGAAATACCAAGAAACAATCAGAAATAATAGAGCCACAGCAAAAGAAAAAAAAACTGCACTACATACTACATCACATCAACGTCTACAGTTTGGCCTCATGTGCAAGAAAGAAACGACACATGCATCTTAACTACATATGAGAGCACCTAAGCAAAAAAAATGAATTGATTCCATTCCATGCTGCTGGCTGATGATGATATGACTATGACGCTTTGCGATGTTGCAGGACAAAAACACATCTTACACAAGAGTGAGTAGAAAGAGCAGCAAAAATAAGCATGCTGCGCTGCAATGCAACCATTTCGCCTTGCCAATGTCATTCATTCAAGTATATGGGAATATTTCCTGAGTGACTTTTTGTTTCTCCTCGTCTTGGCACATTCATTCATTCATAATCATTGTCTCTAGTTCTCTTGTAAGCTTTATGGATTTAGATAGTACAATAGTTCCAGATTATTTATCAGCCAAAAATGAAGGCTGTGTTCCTTATTTCTTTGTGTTGGAGTGCTGAGGAGACGAGAACAAAAATGTTGATTACTCATGTAGTGGTTTGTGGCGGGGTTTGTTCCTGTGCGAAGAGGCGGATGCATGTTGCTGTGGATGATGATATTACACTACTTCACGGAGAAGAAATAGGAAAAGATGAAGAAGAGTAGGAGGAGAAGGACGGATATTATGAATTTCATTATTGTTATGAATCGTAAGACTGTCATATCATCACATCAGTTTTTTTTCTTCCACCAACAGGAGTGCGCTCACAGGATGTGGATGAACAACCATTTTATTTTAGAAAAAAAAAACAATTTCTTATACAAATTGTAGTCATTCTCATCGTCGTCGTAACTCATGCGCTTCTTCATTTCACAGGCTCTGCAAAATTAGTCCTCTTACATGTTGCTTTGCTATTAAAATGCATGATTTTGTTAGACGAATCCTATTTTTATTTATCATCATAAATAGTAAAAGAAGGAAGAGTAATAAATACGCTACGGTTTCCATGAATAAAGAAGCTTCTTTGATAACTAAATATTGCTTGAAGGGGTGTAGCCTTCGCAGAGGTATATGTAGTTGTTGTTATAGATAAGGGAATCAGAAAGAGATTTATTGTTGACAAACTAATAGAACAACAGCACAACAACAATATTAGGCACATGAGGCTGCGTGCCGTGCGCTAAAAAGAAACTTTACTAACGACGACGAGCAAGTGTAACGAAAAAAATTATATGAAAACGTGAATCTTCTTCTTGTTGTGCCTTAGTCGCTTCTTTTTTATTTATTACTAGCTTAGGAAAAACTTTGTAGCGAAAAAATATGTTGGCGTGGTAAAGCGAACAAAGAAACAAAGGCGACCACTATAACTCAAAATGTAAAGGGAGCATAAGTTGTAAACAAGCAACAGTCTCTCGTTTTTTTTTCAAATCTGAAATGGTTTGCTTAGGCTTATAACTGCTTCCGAGAGATGTAAGTTGCTCTTCTTATTTTTTTACCTTGTCTCGTGTCTTAAAGACGATGATAATAATAATGACAGTGTTTTCGACGTGAACTAAAGTTTTTCGCTTTTTTAGAAGGGAAATAAAAAAACACCAAGAGACGACTGATCCTAGTATAAAGACAAATGTATAAATGTATAAACAACCAGAGCCAGAATTAACAAATAATGAGTGGCTGGGGTTACTTCTACATACTTTGGAGGAAAACAAACAAAATCTAAATCTCTCTCCTCCATGGTACCTTAAGGACGTCAATGAGTGCTCCACACGCATCTCCCTATTGAGTATTTTGGTCGAATCTCATTTATTTTAAACAGAAGATTGCATTTTTTTGAGAGCGTCTTAAACATGTTTTAGCTGTTCACTTACTTTTAGCATACTTAAGGCTCGCCTCGTTTCGAAAAAGTGAATTGAAATGTGGATTCTAGTAATAGGAGAAACGTGCAAAAAAAGGAAGAGAAGATCGAACGATGAATATCATAATAGATAGGTGAAGAGTGCGAGATAGATATGCTCCGTTTTTTACGTTCACTTAAGCAAAGTTGCTCTGGGGAAATATGATTCACTCACTCTCAAGGATAATGCCACCTCTAAAAAGGTTGTTGTAGCTCGTTGATCCTTCAACGTTTTTACAACTCACGATTTTATTCACGATATGCATTTCACGAAGACGATTGACGATATGCTCTTCTTCTTCTTCAACAAGTAAATGTGCATAGTATAAAAAGCTCACGACTTATTCAAAGTCGTTGGAGAAGACAGAATAACTCTAAGATGAGAGCAAGGAATGAGACCTCTTTGAACAAGTACTATTTATGTTGGACACTTGAACAATCCACAAGAATAATGCATTTTTTGTTGATAGATTTTCGCATAAAAGATCTTTATCCACTCCGAAATCAAGAGAGGGGAAGAAGAGAGATACGCTGAGTTGAATGAATACAAGTAGTGACTTTTATTGCAGAAAATAGTCAAATAATATGGGTGATATGAATTGTTAACTGTCAAGTGATAGTTGATGGACTTTAAATTCTTACCTTACCTGTAACCCGGGAAGAATAAATCCTGCTATTCAGCATACGAAAAAACCTGATGTACATACTTAAGTATAGGACGAAAAAAACGGGATCATCTTATGTATATCCTGAAGACAGAAAGAAAGAAAGGAAGAAATTATGTTTTTAAATAGGACAGTAGTATAATGTGCAAATTTGCGGATGGCATCACCGACAACATGTCGCATTTAGAGAGGATAAAGTCACATATTTACATAAATGGAAATTTGGCAAATAAGCCTTGAAACAATGCACGTTTTCCAATTCATTGCATCGATTTTTTTCGCATTGGGAAACGAAAATTCTCAAACAAACAAACCAATTGTACCATGCTTTCTTAGCAGGGAACTCATTTCGTGTGAAAACAGCTCACCATCAGTTGTAAAGCCACTCTGGGCCACAACTATAGCCAGTGTGATTCAAAGTCTAAGCTCAATGTTTTCTTCACAGATAAGATAAGTGAGATAAGACAAGGGCAGGCGACAGCGCAGCCACCTCCTCTCACTCATTCAAAACGAAATATCCATAAGAATATAAGTGATGTGATGATCTTAAGTGCACACGAAGAATGAGAATTGTGGGCATAAAAAATATATTATGATAATGCAAAGTATCTTTTGTATCCGCATGAAAATGGCATAATGCACTCATCTATATGACAATATTGTACCTATGATGATCATCATCATGAATATTGGAGGGCTTGATGCGTAGAGCTTTTTTATTTTCTTTGCATCTTCACTTGATTTGATCGAACCAAGTGAGCTCGTGAAGTTAGAGAGAGACAGAGAGAGAGAGAGTCGAGTCGTCGTGTGTTGTTGCTGCTTTAAAAAGCTTCATCGAAGCAAATAAACTAGGTATGGGATGTAAAGTGCATACATTTATATTGCAAGAATCCAGTCACTCTAGTAAATTCTTATCATATCACCATGAAAAAAGTCATATTATTATTCTGTCTTTCTGGTATCAGTTCTTTCGAAAGGCTCGTTAAATAAAATGCAAGGCTTTTCCTTCAGCTCCAAATCCAAGGGACTTTATCAAGTATTATTTTATTTTTTAAGAATTTCTCGATGTCATATTATAATGATATTCAGGAAGAAAGAAAACATCGGTATATCGGTTGTACATGCACGTATGCATTTCGTATGACAAGACAAGCCTGGCAGAAGGGTTTTGATTGGGTCACTTGCTTTGCATATGAAAAAAAAAAATGCTTGAGCAGGGAGACCAAAACGAAGAGAAGTAATAATGGCTCCCTTTTCGTCATAATATCTTTCCTCTCGTCTTTTTGAGCGTTATGTGCCTTGAATATTACCCTAAAAAAGCTCAAGTTTTGCGTTTGTGTGCTGTTGTCGGTGGTGGTGGTGGTTGGTTGGTTAGTAGTGATGTTGATGTGACTAGATCACAGAGAAACTAAAACTTCTTCACTCTTAGACTCTTTCTGGTCTTGCACGAAAAAATCATCAATAATGATCATATACACACAAAAGCAGAAAATGGGAAGAAAAAACTGCAACCATCGCATTACAACGCCACCGCACACAACAAGACACACAACACCACTACTGCCACCACAAGAAAAACAGGAAAGGGTGACATATAGAGAAGTAGCAGGTATTATTACTTGAACATCATGTATCCTTTTTTCTTTGAAAATTGTTCAAGTGGGTAGTAGTAACACTCTCCAAAAAGTGTACATGTAAGTATAAATCTATACGTATTTACTTGTAAAGCTCAATTCCTTCTATTATTGGTGTGGTGATGGTAGTGGATGAATGGTTTTAGCTGTTGAATAAATGTTACGTGCGCAAAATTGTATTATGGATGGATGACAACAAAAGGCATTTAGAGAGAGAGATAGAGAGAGAGAGGCAAGATGCTTTATGCTTATGATTGAAAGTGTGTGTGTGCATGATACCGATATGAGAAGATCGTGATGACGATGATGATGGGATGATTGCACTTACGTCTGCATAAAAATAAGGACAAGGAAGCAAAGAACAGCTTAGGAAACTGTAAGTTTGTGAAGGAACAAATGTAAGTAGCTAGTTGTAGCGCGTCTTCGTCGTCGTCACCAAACACATGCATGCCAGTAAAAAGCTACCCCTAACTATAAAATCACATAGGTATAACGGCACGAGAAAGGAAGAAAATGATAGAAAACAAGGGAATGGGAAAGGCTCTGGAGAAGCAAGTACAAAATACACATAGACCATCATCATCCACCACACCACCACACACCATCGCATCGTCATCATCGTCGTTGTCGTCTATACCACCTGCTAGTTTTTTAAAGAGGTGGAGAGGCTAAGTTGTTGCATGCAATGGCAGTTATGCAGTCTTTCCTCTATAACTGAATTTCGGAGTGCATGCATTTTTCTTCTCGCCTGCTTGGCTTCACTTCCCTACTACTACTTACTCTTCTGGCCTGTCCAAAGGAGTTTTCAGTTTCCTTAATGAAAAATGGAGTTCCTTTGCCAGTGCTTTTACCTCCAGAGAGAAGGCGAAGAAGAGCTTGCTTGTCTTCTACACACCTTCACTATTCACAACTACTACTTATTACTGCATATGAACTTTAGTATAGTAGATGCATGTGAGCTAGAGAGCAAGCGAACATGCATGTCCATATTATTTTCTCTTCAGCTCAAGTGGATAAAACCATTATAAAAGCGAGCAAAAAGGAGAAGGAGAAAGGCAAGGGAAATGGAATGAAAATTTAGTTTCTTTTTTTATATGCCAAGCCAATGCTTTTGTTTGAGAGATAGAATGATACATAGTTTGGTTTGGTGGAATGGAGAGAGCATCATCACGAGCTCAAACTGTAGAAGCTACGTATTATACGTGTATGTACGAAAGTAAGTAACAGGGAATTTGCATTAAAACTTTTTTACTCTTCCTTTCTTCTCTTCCTTCCTTCTCGCTTCTATGGTCCGTAATAGGGTACGTGGGTATCTTGTTGTTCCTTCCGTCTCCCCTTTGTGTATTATGTGAATTATTGTACACGGATGGATGCACTTTTTGCATGTGTGTGAGAAAATGGGAAGAAGACTAGACAGCAATGCATTTTTATTTGAACTCCCTTCTTAAGAAGCAGTGCCAAAATTCTAAGGATTTCCTTCCTGAAAGACAGGGAAAAGGGATGAGAAGAAAACGGTTGTTTGGAAAGGAAGACATTCTTCTTAAGGTGTGAAACTAGCATGGAGCAGAACGACCCAGGAAAAAAGAAAACTTTATTTTGAAAAGAATCTTTTTTCTTCCTCTTCCTTTTGTAAATGTGCTTCACAATAATTTTGTGCAAACTCATGGAATGTGAAAATAAAAAATTCCAATGACTATTATTTTTTTGAAATATGCATGAGAAATGTTGGAAGGTGGGATCAGCAATGTAAAAATTAAATTAATGCGATGGAAAGTTTTCATGAATACTTTAGCTTTTAAGTATTCGTTAGGTCAGGCAAGAGAGCAGACCGCATTCTAAAAACTTTCCAACATTTTCTTCTTATCATCATAATCATGAGTTTTATGAGTATGAATGAAGCAATTTCTGTTTCTGAATGCTTCTTCATTTCAGGCTCGGGAAAAAATGAAACTTCCTTGCATAGTTACATATAAAGAACGAACAGTGAAACAGTGCTAATGAATTCACTCGGCATTTTTCGGTTGCTGTTGGGTGGTGGCACTATACAACTCTCTTTGGTACGTACGTACATGTATTTGTAACAAACCAGCCTTTCCAGTCAAACCAGCCTTGTACCTCCATGCCTTTTGCCAGCTTGGAATTGCTTGGAAAACAAAAACATTACTTTTTGGCCAAATAATAAAACAACTAACTGTTGTTATGTCCGCCTCTGGAGCACCAAAACTTCTCTCTACATGATTAGCAAACAAATCGTAAAACGCTGAAAGGAGAGAAACGGTTTTCTTCTCTCCTTCATCCTTGCCCTTTTTTTCATTTTAAAGCCAAAGAGAGAGAGAGAGAGAGCGAGAGAAGTTAAAAAAAATGAAAGAAAGAGATGAAATTGTGAAAATGCATCATTTCACGTGTTTCGTTTGAGCTTGGGATGTTGCCTGCCTGGTTCTCGTGGTAGTGGTTTGCGTTGGTGTTGGCGGATGAAGTTTTCCACTTACTTCAAAGTTTTTGGAACAAAACAAAACTATTTTTTTGACCGTTCATTCACTACTTACTGCTGCTAGGTAGTGGCGGCAGCAGAGGTCTTATCACCCACAAACGGATATAGCATTTTACTACAGAATTCAAATCCTGTCACACAGCTACAAACTACATATATTTGGAGTAGAAGGATCTATTTGAGCCAAGCATCCACCACCACCACTACCACTGCCACTACTTTATATCATAATAAAGTTTAAAATATGTACAAAGTTTCACATATGCAAACTGTTTCATACTTATTACTGTTGAATCGGGAGTAAGTAAGTAGCTTGGTCGGAGATTCGC
Source organism: Seira musarum (assembly GCA_027743895.1). Taxonomy (NCBI): domain Eukaryota; kingdom Metazoa; phylum Arthropoda; class Collembola; order Entomobryomorpha; family Entomobryidae; genus Seira; species Seira musarum. The sequence goes on from JAHZMX010004056.1 coordinate 29,631, forward strand.
ATGAGTTATATTGACATCAGGGAAAAAACTATCGTGTGAAGCGAGAAAGAGACCATTTTTATTTTTAACATTTTTTATGCTCTCTTACAACTTGTATTCTTCAAGGAAGGCATAAATGTGCACCACTTTTCAGTTGTAATGTAGTCATATAACAATAAACTGGAGAAATAAAAATTGTAACCAAGATTCGCATTATGTTTATCTTAATACTACAGCTATTCTAAATTCTTCTTTCACAGTACAAAATGTTCTGTTGTTGTCCAGTGAGAGTGAGAGAAAAAAAAGGCTAAGAGACAGCATGAGAGAGTGCACTCAAGAGCAACAGCAATTTCTTTTCCCTGAATTGTGATTGTGGGGGAATTGCATGCCAAACGGGAGTAGAAACAGCAGCAACAGTATACACACTCATCATAATATAAGTTACAGCTCTGCTTGTTCTCTTTCTTTCTCTCTCTCTCTCTTAGAGTCGTCATCGTCTCATACACGACAACAACAAGATGATGATGATGATAATGTCCACTCCACTCGCAAAAAATGGTAACAAAGGGACTTTGGCTATTCTCATGTCAATGGGGTAGGAAAACAACCAACATTTTCTCCTTTTTTTCCTTACAAACTTTAGAAAGGAAAAAAATTGTGCTTATCAGAAAATTTATATTTTAAGCTTGCGTTTTAAAGACAAAAAATGCAACATTTTTAGTGCCCATTCAGGCAATATAATGGGAGCAGAGCAAAACGCCCAAAGAAAAACAAGAAGAAATAAGCCATTTATTGCATTTTTTTTGCCTGGGAAAAAATTAAAGCTTTTGGGATAGGAAAAATATTACTTAAAAACTTTTTTCTTCAGTTGGTCGAACATTTTTTTGTTTACTTTCGGATTGAATTGGATTGCATGCATGCCTGCATGAGGGAGAAAGAAAAAGTGGGGAGAAGAGGAAGCAAAGTGTTGGGAAATGGAGGTAGTGGTCTGCTCTGGTTTGAAAAGGGAAAAAAATTGTTCTTTGTCTCCTCCACAAAGCTTTTTATTTTCAGAGCAAGCTGGAGTAGCAATAGGGAAAAGAACACGTAGACACACTCAGGCCCCGTTTATTTGTCAATAATAGGAATATAACAGTCACAGATCACATATCGACAATGTAATGTCTCCCACGACTATTATTGTGACTATACGGCTGGGCTGGAGAAAAGGAAGAAAAAAAAACTCGATGTAACTTAGTGCTTTTACATTTGTTATGTAAAGAGTAAAAAAGCTTCATACACCCACAGCGCCACCCGTCATATGCATTCTTCTTACGTAATCTGTAAAGGTAAAGTATGGTGCAGTCCTTCATATCCCCCCCAAAAAATTCCCATTTTTATTCGCTCCCTTGAGTCGGAGTATATGTGAGTAAGGACGAAGAGTAACTACAATAACAATATTGAATTGAATCTGTATTTCCTTCCTCCTCCTCTTTTAATATGACATCGCGACAAAACCGGATTTTTATCCTTTGCTTTTACTTCACGTACATACCAACCTTTTCTCATGTTGTTTGTTGCACTCTCACTCCCACCGAATTATTTTTTTTCTCTTCCTCCTCCACAACCGCCACCTCCTGACTAAGGAGTAGGTACTTCCTATATTTTTTTTAAGAAAATTTGATTTAACGATGGAAAACTACGGCTTACATGTGTTCCTTGCAACTTTTTTCCTTAAAACGCTACTTGGTTTTTTACAAGCGTTTATGCAAGTCTTGGTAAGTGTAGGTTCCATTGAGTAGGAATAAAGCAGGAAATCCGAATTCGCTACCTTATCTTTATTTATTTTGCTCTGGTATAATGTGAAGAAACGATGGAAAAGCAGTACATAACTTGCTATTTTTTTCCTTCTCGGGACATTTTTTTCGTTTGTTTTGTTAAAGGAAAATAAGTAGCATGTCTTATTGTGGATGTGTTGAAGTTGAAGCAATGTAGTGATTGGAGAGGGTTTTTTTTATTTGGAAAATTTCCTTTTTCCACTAGATTCAGTTCAAATCAACACGATCATCATTCATTCCACTACCTATGTAGATAGTAATCGTCATTATATGTACCTCGTTGTAGTAAATTGTCGGTACTTATGTAAGTCTCAAGAAGACCGAAGAAAAGTAGAAAGGAGAGAAAAGTCTGCTGAATATTTGCTTGTGGCACATATTTATTTACCATCCAGTAAAGTAGACTATGTATTATTATTGTAGCTATTTATTACGGGGAGCTATAACAAGGTGGCATCTTATCCATACACCCTTTTTTATTTCTTCCTGTCTATTATTTTCATTTTGATGGACTTTGGGCTACCACTGACTATTTTTTCCCTTTACGTAAAGCGTTTGAGTGATCTATTTCTTTTTTTTTCATTTTCCTTAGACATATACCTCTATAGTTTGTAGTTTTTTGCGTGTACTTCTTTTGAAAATAAAATGTAAGCAGGAATTCCTTTTTTATTATTATGGTAGGTAAAGAGCTTCTTCAGCATAAATGATGATGATGGCAATGGAATGGCACTCTCCTCGCAACTCAATAAAACCCAGAGTCTCTGAATTGAAAAGGAGGAGAAAGAAGAGAGGGCATATATGCATTAAATACAGTTGAGTTGTTTGAGTTCGGTTTTTTTTTTTTTTTTTTTTTTTTGCACAAAAGCTTTCCTGCTGCTCTCAGTTCGGTTCCTCTTTTCTCTCTTCTTCTTCTGCTGCTTACTTTTTTTGCCAATGAATAAACATGAAAGAAAAGTACACACCAATAAATAGAAGTAGTCGTGAATCATCATCAATCGTTTTTTTCCTTCTTCTTTTGAGAGCAAGAGTAGTTTATTTGCTTCGGCTAACTTCACAGTTTTTCTCGTTCTTTGGCAAAAAATAGAGATTTCTGCTAAAGGCTCCTGTGATATGTGTGATGTGTCATCCATCATCATAATACGGACAATAATTTGAATGAAGACGAGACTCTGCATAATGCATAATATATTAAGTAGGTAGGAGGAAATGCCTTTTTTCTAGCTCACAGTCAAATGTGGAAAAAAGGAAAAAAATGAGAAAGAGGGAAAAAATAAATAACGTTTGCTCTTTACTCTTCTTCTTCTTCTTCATTCACTCTCTTCGCGGAAGAGAAGAAGAGAGACGGAACGGAGAGCAGGGCTCATCAAATGTGATGATGATGGAATGGATTGGACGTAAAAAAGTAAAATGATATTGATATGAATAACAATGATATGCACACACAATTCGTTCACTCGTATGTACCTAAATACCATGCATCCAATTTTTTTGACAGATGCAAACATCACATTATTTTCTTCTGTATTGTATGTTATGCTCACTTCAAAAGCAATCCATTATTTTATGGAATGATGGATTCCTCATTATTCCTCTGCGGTCTGTCTCTCTCCTCCTCATGATTATGAATACATTTGAAATACATGCAATCATAATCATAATAACGCTGTAAAAAGAAGTCGAATCGTTTGAGAGAAAAATATGTGAATTTTGTAAAGCGAATCATGCAAAAAAATATTGGAGTTTGAAAATTGCCTGAAAATGAGAATTGATTAATTTTGTTGTCTGTCTGATGATGATTCTGTTTTTCTGTTGCTCCTACAAAGAACATGTTTCATGCGCTACGCTGCTGCTGCTTTGCTCGATTTTGTCTTGTCTTGCACGAATGAAATGTGGATAAAGTGTAATAAAGACCGTCTTGTTGAATGAATGAATGATACGCGTGAAACTCATACGCAACAATGACTTTTTGTCGTGAATCGTGCAGCGCATTTATCATTCGTGCTATTATTGCATTATGCATTATTAACCGGCATGATGTAAAAGTAGGAAGAAACGGTTCATGTTAATCGAAATGAGTTTGTACGATGTCTGTCTGTCGGTTCGTTTGACCATCAACCGATGATGGTTAGCATGAGAAGGAAGTTGATTTGTCGAGCTCATAGATTCTATATTTATTTATTTGTCGTAATAAAAGTGGAATCCTTTAATTACTCATTGATTCCTTGTGGTAATCAAATTTTGAGAGAATTACGGAGAGTAACAATGCAATTTAACTGACAAAATCCAGCAATCTCATTTTGCCCAATTATTTCGTGCTCGTCCGCTACTTTTCATTACTCAGAAGTCGAGAAACATTTTTTCTTTAAAAAATTACGACGACGACGATGATAATGATGACAGAGTCAAGCAAAGCAAGGAGATCTTTTTATGTAGGTAAAATATTAGCCGTGCCGTGGCCGTGGTTTCTTTTCGTCTCGACACTATGATTATGATTATGATTGCATCACACAAAATTTTAAACCTGATGATTATAATGATGACTTCGAGGGGTATATTTCTTCGAACCCCGTGTTTCTGCAGGCAGCACTGATATGAATCAATATTGGACGAAGAGCCACACAGCTCATGCATAATAATAATAATAATAATATCGAGAACCAATGTAACATCTCAGTACATACTTCGTATTGGTATATAACGTGCGTGAATTTCTTCATACAACAAATTATCATAACGTTTTTTCCATCGTATGGCGATTCTCAATTTTTCAGTTTCATGCAAAAACTCTAACGTAACTTTTATCATATCAAATTATGATTACATGAAGACACGCAGCATGAAGCAGTAAAGCTCAAACAAATACACAATTCCTATGTATATCGAAAATAACACCAGTGTATGAATATGGATGCAATATTTTATGTGATTTCGCCTTGTCCTCTTCTGCTTCATACGATTTTTCATATATAATCAAATCACCATTTGTTACGCACACATGACATGACATAACAACGGTTTTCGGATTTCCAATAAAATATATTATTTTGTTCGCAGATGGGAAGGCTATTTACGATTGTAGTTCTTTTTTCTCTCAGAATTACAATTCGGTGAAAAAATACCTCGAATAAATATGTACATAAGCCTCACAGTCAGTTTTTTTTTGTTTTGTGTCTGTTGGAAAAGTTAGACTTATGGTTCTGGTTAGATGTAGGGCCTGAGAATCCAAATCTACTTTAGCGCACCGTTTCGAAAGAAATGTTGAAATGAGACTTATAAGTATGAGGTATGCAGTAGAGTGGGACTTTTTACTATTTCTACTACTACTTACGCTGAGACTCCTCTCCTGTTTCCTGCTCATACACGTCCGTTTCACGTCAACTAATCCTTCCCTGATCATCAGAAAATGGTGAATGGAATGGAAGATTGGATGTGAGGCCTAGATGCTGTGCTGATGCTGACTGGTTTGGCCGAAGAAAAGAGAGCCGAGAGGGTTCACAATAGAAAATCCACTAGAAAAGAAGCGGATCATCAACTATAAATAACAGGAATAAAAAGCAGGCTTTTTATGTGTAAACTTACTTTAAAAAAAACTAGAAAGACATAGAAAGAAAGAGCGAAAAACTGTCTTTTTTATTTCTCCTTTTCAGCTAGGAAAAAAATAGGTGAAGGCAGATAGCCGAGAGAGAAATGACAATAAAAAAGTGAACGAAAGACTAACGACATCATCACCAGAGTAAAGAGACAAACTTTTTCCGCTTGTTGTTTTCGGTTTGATGTGGAAAAAAACAAAGATAAAAAATGCCTAAATATAAATACCATTCTTTTGGAAAATAAGTTTGCTTCGAGTCGATACTTCACGTTCATCATCATCACCATCATTGCCGTAGCATTATTTCCAAATTTTCCGATTCATCTTGTACTTTCCTTGTTTGTACTTGTTCTCACGGAAAAACTCTCCCTTGGTGAGGTTTACTTTATGTTCTCCTAGAAAGAAGAAAGACAAACTTTTTCTCCTTTTCTGAGATTCTTTCCTTTTATTTTCTTTGGGGGGAAAAAAGGACGACGTATGGAGGCATTACGCACGTTTGTAACATAATAAATAAGTATGATAAGTGCGATGTGACGATGTGATGTATCCACTAAAAATGTGGATATGTTATTCTTCTAAGTTTTTCCTCATATAGGTGAGCCTTTCACGACTTTCTTTGTCTCCATTTCCGAGAAAGCTGCACATCTACTTCGTCTTATTCTCTTCATTTACCCGTTTTGAATCCTTTTCATTCCTCACTCGTTCTTTCCATTCAAAATTTTCAAAGAAACGAGCCAGTAAGTAGCAACAGCAACATTCAGTCACCGCTGCGCTTCCACCAAAAACATCATCATCAATATCATCATCATCGTGAAAGCCGAAGACATTGCTGTTTTCACGGAAAAGAAAATTCTTTCGCTGTTGCTTTCCCTTCTTCTTTCTATCATATCATCTTCATCATCCTCCTCATTTCATTCCATATTCCACGCATGTATATATACTACTATCTGCTGCCGTTTTTTCTTCTAAAAAATGTCGAGCTCCTTCTACCTTCACATCTACACGCACAGCAAAGTATAATCCATCCAATATTTACATTATTGTACATTTCTCCCGTCTTCCTCTTTTTCCGTCCTTCCAGTTCGTTCACCATTACAGCTTCTAGCATAACAACATCGCATCATCGGCAGCAGAAGACAAACGAGAAAAAAATAGGAAGTGAGCTAATGTAATGCACAAACAGAACAGAAACACATACAGAAAGAGAAAAGAGAGCACAACATCAGCATCAGCGTCAGCAAGCAACAAAACAACAACGCAAAACTCACGCACACCTAAAAAATCCAGGAGTACGCGCTACGCACACAGACAAAAATCCATATCTACCTACTACCTATGCATTACAGAGGAATTTTCATTTCTCCCTTCCCCTTCTTTCTAAACACATTTCACTGATCGTCATCATCATCATGAACATTTTTTATCGCTCTCAGTCCTCCTCATTTTTTTGATGTGATCAGTGCTGCTCAAGGTATTTCTTTTAAAAAACGTCCCAGACCATATATTATTTTGCTTGCATAAATCCGTATTCCCAGCCCACCTATCATTCTATAGGCATTTTATGCAAAGGTAACACAAGTAAATCTCATCATCATCTCGTCGACATTACATCGCATCGCCATCATCATTGTTGGGGTTTTTCATTGCTTAGAATAAGGAGAACACAACAGTGGAAATGAAAAATATGTACTTGTATCATTGAGGCATTAGTGGTGCAGTCTGCATCGCAATGCAATGAATAGTCTTAAGTATAAGTACATCATCATCTCCTGCTCTAAATAAAATAAAGAATGAGTATTCTAATAATGATGAAATATGAAAAGGAAAGAAATAACGCACGCATAAAAACTGCGAGATTTTTTTCATACTGTTGCTCATTTCTTGTTCGCTCACATTTTGCCATATCTCTTGGTATCCCTCTTTTATGCTATTTTCTTTTTGAAAGTGTGAATAGTGTGTGTGATTCACTGTGTGATGTGATGTGAAGCTAACAATTTTTTTTAAAAAGGGCCCTTGCACATGAAAATGGTTCTTCCTTTTACTTCTTATACATTTACAATAACGTACGTACATACATTCATAAGCAGAGCCTTGATATAATATAAAAGGGTATTAGTGAAATACACACACACACACGTTTTTTAATACAATGCCTAAAAAATACTCTGTTCGGAGAAGGATAATATCATGAATCGCCGTCGTCGTCATCGTCGTCGTACTCATTCTCCACCTCTCCCTCTCTCTCTCTTTTGCTCTTCAGTAGCTCCATCGAGCCTTTTTTATGATTGCTTCTACTGCTTACTATTAACGACGAACGAAATGCACAATGTAGGAAAAAGAAAAAAATCCAAGCTTCACGTTTTCCTTTAGCTTGCCCGCTGTAAAAAAAACCATATAGTCCTAGTCCTTTTTGGCTTCAACTTTCATATGCATTTGGGGTTTCTTCTTTTATTCAGAGGCACTGCTTAGTTATGTTATATGGTGGTGGTGGTTGGTTAGTTCAGTTAGTTCGCTCATTGTTGGTTTGCGTTGTTTGGTTTGAAGCCAAGGCAAGGTAATATAATGTGCATTTGCCGCATCTAAGCATTTACATTCTTCCTATCTCCTACTCCTGAATGCGAAAGAACACAAGAATAAGACCGTTCCTTAGGTAGAAAATGCAAGGAACTTTACTTCCATTCTTATTTTCTCTGAAAATTGATGATGATGCTATGCTCACAGAAAATTCTCACGTATATTTATGTACACAGTACAGAGATACAGACACAATCACACAATACATATCCAAATATTGTTGTACATCTACATATCCAGAGTCCAGAGAGCGAGAGAATACATTTGACTTCTTTTTTTTTATAAAAAAGAAGGACGAGATTGCATTGCACTTTTAGTTCATCATCATCATCGTCATCATCATGATCTCAGTAGTAACTAGTAACTGCATTACTTGACTACCCACCTCTAGCACAGAGCATCGGCATCATGATGAGACATAAGAAAAATAGAAAAAAAACGTAATATGAGCGTAAGAGGAAGAGGAATGTATGTACATTAGAATATTTAGAATATATTTTTTGGTGATAATATTTCTCACAGAAGAAAATAGTTGATCTTCATATTATGTCGCTTAAAGTTAAACTACTCAAGTAAGAGGACAAGTAAGAGACTGAATATATCATCGTCAACTTTTGCATGGCAAAGAACAACAACAGCGTGAGGCATCACCATGAGTAAACCATGTATGCATATACATAGCAGCTCTATAAGATGAGGTGAATAAGGAAACTGTTGTAAGATGCCGAGAGATAGGTGTTGGTGTTATACGCAACATTTAAAGAGATTCTTTTTTTTTGCCTTCGTCGACGTCGTCCTCAGTCCTCGTCTATGCGCATATACCAAAGCAATTCATAAAAGATATATTCCTCCCTTAGATGTTAGTTTTGTCTTCTCCATTCTCCTTCTAAAACCATGATGATGTGATGTGATGGGGCTTGGGAATATATTATATTGGGAGTAGGTACATCTACTTATTTATCCCTTCTTCGATGAAAATAGTAGTAAAAATGCTTCTCCCTCTCCCTTGGCTTTGGTTTTCGGAGTTATAGTTTTGTACTTACATACATACAAACTAATGTAGAAATGAACGACACTTCCTTCCCCTTTGAAAAACATACAAAGAAAAAAAACACACAGAGTAAAAAGGCCGTATAGATACATGGTGATCGCATAGTAGCAGTAGCAGTAGCACATAGCTGAACAGAAGAGGGCGAATTTTTTATATCATGATCATCCCCGAAGAACGAAACCAAAAGAAGAAAAAACTGTACTACCACTACGACAAGTTAGTGGAAGTGAACACACAGCTTGGCCAAGCCAAACCAAACCAGTACTACCACCACGAAAAACTACTTTACATAGTTGGATAAAATATAGAAGAGAGAAACAAAAATCCTGCTTCATACTTTTTTTCATTTTGTGATCTTGTGGGGGTAGTATTTTATGTGAGCCAGAGGAAAATAAGTTGGGCTGAGAGTTTGAGTGAGTGAGAGAGCGAGAGAGAGAGGAAGGGGAATAAATAATGTACGGAGGAAAACTAAGGACTATTATAATTTTGTACTTTTTAAAATAAACTAGAACATAGTTATTATTTTAATACAAAATAGGAAGAAAAAATTTGTATTGTTATTCTCCTAAGTTAAGATAAATCATCACAAGAGAAAAAAGGATAACGTAATCAATTCGATTCGATTCTGTCCGAAAAAGAAGAACAAAATATAGTGTTTTTGAGAAACAAACATCGATATCGACATGAACATCATCATCATGATTATGATTGGATGACCATCATTTAAGACTCAACAACAAACAAAACAATAACGTGTAAAACAGTGCTTCAAAAATGTTTTCAAAAATCAACATTCACTTTTGAGTTTTGTGAATATTTTGTTTATCATCGTATAATTATTTTAAAATGAACGAAATTAATAAAATAAAGAAAAAATCAGTGTGTTTGATGGTGATCGTGATGGTATGGTGCAGTAGTGATTTTGTGGTATGATAGAAAAATGTAAGTAATTTTATATGCAATAAGATTCATTTATTTCTTTGAAAATATATGTGCCTGCTTTAACTGTAACTACAGAGAGAATATTGATGTGCCTCCAGATCAATAATCTCATCCTGACTCGATATGACAGACTTTCATTTTCACGAAAATTTATATAAACAGCGTTATCGTTTCGTTTTATTGCTATCACCTTTGGAAATCATTTGATCGCATCTTTAGAAAATGAGTAATCGCCAAAGCCACAGGGATTTTTTGGTGATGAAATCGTTTCGTTTCAAAATTACAGAAAAGGATTGAGTGTCAAAATTGCAAAAACATACATGTTTCCTTTATTTCTCATAAAATGTGCAATTTCTTTGAAAGGCGCATTGATTAATGCTAGAGGCATGTACATGTAACGAAACATGCATATGAGTAGTCAGTTGTAGTTATGATGGCTTTCTTTTGCGTTCTTTTTTTTCGGTGACAAATGAATTACATATTCTATTCTACGAACGTCGGTGTTAATGTAGTAGCTTCTTTTTCGTCCGTGATGTGATCGTATTTTTGTGAGCCGATAATGCTCTTATCATTATTTTTATTTGAGCGTGTATATGAGGATGATGGAATTATATTTGTATTTCCGCTTTCCATGTGGCAATAACATTAGAGGTGTTTGCGTACCACAAAAGGAAATCAAGCTAATACCAATATGCATGGTAATAATGGTAATGATAAGATGATTGCAAAAAAGTAGATTAGCACTAGAAGCAGCATACGAATGAATAAGTTGTGTATCGCAATGGAATCAGTGATGGAAATGATACTTATATGTAAGGTCGAAGGACGACCACGCATTTCTATGTTGAGTGAGTGGTGTCGATAGGATGTCAATGCAATGTTCCTGCGTCCTGCACTGCTCATTGTCAATTAGAGATGTGAAGGTGACTCAACTCTACCTTAATCACCACGGATGGATAAAGTTCCGACCCTCGCGACCGTAGGTCGGGGGAAAATCCCAGAAAATAAAAAAAATGGGGGAAAAACGATGGAAAAGTTCTGACCCAAAACTGTCTTCCCTGATTTGTGGTCAAAATAATTTTCATTCATACTTTAACATATCAAAATGTATTTGGGGTGCCTGTCATGCCCAAACCAAGTTCCATCAGGGATCTTCATCGTGTCGATATCCAGTTTGCAAAAATCCCTTATTTTTTCTCGCTCCAGTTCTTTCCTCACTTCTCCTGTTTTATTTCTTTGGCCACTCTTTTCCCCCTTTTCCTTCCCTATTCTGTGAGGACCGTTAATTTGGACTTTTCCGTGACAAGAAACCAAAAAATTTGGCTCGCTTCGCTCGCCGCTGTTGCATGTCGGGTCCTAATAACACAGACCTTTGCATTTGAACCCTCGATTTCTTTATGTGAATTTATGACAGTGTACAAAGGCGAAGTAACCAAGGGGCGGTGGGAAAATGTTCCTCCCCCCTTGAGAAGCCGTGACCCCCTCTGAAATTTTACTGGAGACAAAAAGTCTTTACCTCTTTTTCCCAAAAAAAATTCTCGGCTCGCTTCGCTCGCCGTACTACATTTTTCTTTTCCACTCAACACCTTTAATCCCAATTCTCGATACATAAGTCGTTCTAAATTAGGATTTCAAAAAATTTCCCCTTTCGCCGTTAGCTGCTTTTCTTACTCTTTCTACACCGTTTTCCAATAAAATTACTTACATGAAATGAAACTAAAAAAATGCGATAAGATACATTGCATAAAAAAATGAAATTAACAGTAGGTAAGATTGGGTGTGATCAACGTGCCCCCTCCCCTGAGCAAATTTAGTTCCTGCGCCTATGACATTGTGCATGCATAGAAAGAGTTTAAAGAGACCATGACCTTTCGAATGAGATTTGATCTTTCCCGCAAAAAGATTGACCCTCTCGCTTTGTGTTGACCGTTTAAGATTTTTGAAATGTCAAAGCAAGTTTTACTCAGTTTTTTAACAGCCTCCAAAGGTGCTTTCGCAAAAACAAAGCATATGTGGTCGTTTGTACTGACGGATGACGAAATTCTGCCGATTTTTGGGACTCGGACTTTTTGTCTCAGATTTTTACGAAAACTACCCTACTATATGTAATCGAGGTCGCTGATTACGATCCCGAAGTCGGATTCTGCTTTTAGGCCTTTATTTT